>JARK01000001.1:0-22710 GCA_000688135.1 Ancylostoma ceylanicum
TATATATATATATATATATATATATATATATCGCATATCGCACACCTCTGCACTTTTGCTGAAGCAATTCGCAACCAATTACTGACTCTCTAAGGGAATGAACTTCAACGGATTTTTTGTTCGTTATTTTTACATCGTAGGCGTAGGGGTGTCTATGGCGCGGTGGTAACTGCACAGGGCACATACGCATTCATCGCCTCTACGATTCCAGATGAAGTCGAATGCGTGGCGCATCTCTCGTGACGGGATTGATCAACGCCGATCACTTTATACTTTATTTTTACATTATTTACATATGCATTCTTTTTTTGTTAAATTGTTAATCCGCTACGCTACTGGAAAAGTGGTCGTTACTCTATAATGCCTCAATTCGTTAGAGTAACAATGCACAGCCCTGGTTAGGATCATGGATTTACCCTGCCCGAATTTCAGCTTTGTAAATCCGCTAATCTGTTAGGATGTAAGAAAAATTTGCTCATTATGCGCTCTGCCTGTCAATTCGCTAGAATAATGGGGCACATTGAACATCATGAATCCCAATGAAGTTACGAATCTTCTGACCAAAAAAAAAAGAGATACATAACTGTGATTATGGGCACAAGCTATGGAATACAGATCGAGACAAAAAAAAGAATATCGTTAAGAGAATTACAAAGAAAATGGCAAATCCAGAAAGTTTTAGTGAGTGAGATACTAGGAGTGCGTTGTTGCATTGCTCATCTATTTCTAGTCTCGCGACGAGCCCTTCACGTTTTGAAGGTAACTATGTACATATCAGAATGGAACAATGTGAGCGCTTTTTGTTCTTTGTTTTGCAGTTCAGTCCTGTTGACAATGCCTAACAACGTCATCTGGCATCACTATGTATGACATAACTACCAAAATAAGGGGTAAAGTATACATAGCTATATATGTATTCGAATGAATACTCGAAATATTCTGACAATGCCCAAATTCGACTACTCAAATTAGTCGAAGAGTTAAATTATTCGAATATTTGACATTATATAAAATGCCCTAAAAATCACCCTCAACAACTGAGCCACTTTGATTTAATGCGAATTGGTTCATGGGAAAGTTGGACAGAGACAAGTTTGATATGTTTCACTATGACACGACGTTGTTCATCTCATCACCTACGTTAGTGAGCTGCCAATATTGCCCTATCGTGTTGAGCATGTGTACTATACATGGGATCGAATAAAAACCGAATAATTTTATTAATTTAAGGAACAATTTAAGAAGCCATTTGAACATTCAGAATTTTGTCAATGAGAAGAGCGGTACGGCTTTCCTTGTCTTTCTTAGAACAAAGTACATAGTGGTCTTTAATGTAAATAAGAACATTTGAATTTTCGATTTATTCGAAATATTCTATATTCAGAGGCCGAAATATTCGATTTCGACTAAACGCAAAATTTGAGTGTTCCAGCATGAGAGGTCAATAAAATGCTGTATAATAGACAGGAAGAGCCTCAGAGTTTTTCATTCTTGAATATCTGAACGTTTTAGTGGCTTCCTAAATTGTTTATTGAATTGACAAAATTATTCGCTTTTTATTCAATCCCAGGTATAACATGTACTGTTCATTGAGTTCAAAAAGTTTTCGAAATAAAAATTTCATGCCAATTTATCCGGATACAGCAAAAGCAAGAAAACATAATGGACCGACAACTAAGTACCCATGTGAAAGGATTGCGTTACGACCACAGCTATCGCTTACTTACACCTATGGCCCGAGTGTAGCTTATCCATTTTCCGTTCAAAAGATGCCAGATATCCGGTGAACCTACATAGAGATGTCCTTTAAAAGAACATGTGCCAAACCAGCTTTAATTTCGGAGAATCCACCACTGGTTGGGGTTTTGAAGATACAGTTTTTGCATCAGCAAGAGGAAGAAGCTAGGAAAATCCCAGACTACGAGGTGGAACAAAATGTGTCACTTCTGTAACTGTGACAGGAATAGGGCCAGCAGCTGGAACGGGACAGAGGAGTTCTGCAAAAAAAAATGTGTTTTTCACAGAAAGCCAGTGATTAATCCACAGAGTCGAGAAAGCTTCCCCTTGTCGCTATAGCGACACATACAAAAATACTGAGAAGATAACAAAAAGGGTGCATTGCCCTGGTTATGCGGAGAAAAACAGCAATGTTTTTCTCTATATCCTCTTCAAGAAGCAGCGATGATTTCATAAAATGTAAGAAGTGCATGTTTAGGAGGGTCAGATTTATCCTTAACTGGAAAACAACTACGCCAAGGGCCCAATTCCTAACTTGTCTCAAAACTAAGCAAAGCATTGGATAAATTCGAATTTGAGAATTCGATTTTGAATAAACTGAAATTTCGTAGTCCCAAAAGGAAAGAGCATGGTGTGTTATTTCCTTGAGAACTGATAAGAAGCGGTTTAGAGCTTTCTTTTCCTCTCGAAGTTCAAATTTTTGGATCGGATTGTGAATTGAGAATTAAATTAATTATGTTACTCATTCTTTATTCGGTCCCAGGTATATTCCATAAGAACTGCTCTACTTCAGCGATTCCTTCAGGGATCGCCGACTGCAACCACGAAACACCCACAAGAGATGAAACATTTCCAGAGAGCCAAAATGAGAGCGAAATAATCCATCCTCACCCAACAAACAATTTGCCTCACGGGCAGACAAAACATAACGGTGACATAGTAGGCGGTCAGGCCATGTCGTAGAGAAGGGCGCCGACGCCGACCCGACAAAGGGGAAGGAAACTGCTGGCACGATTACTGCAGCTATATCTGGTTGTGCAATCGACAACAAAGAACTTTACTGCAGTGACGCATTAATGGCGGCTTGAGAACACAAAATGTGATAGTATCTGCTTATGCTATATGTATATCGAGGGACTGCATGCTATTCTATTTGCTACGCTTCCTAACAAAGACGTACAACAGCACATGAACTAGCACCACAGAATAGAACCAATAAGACAGTAAAACACTAAGAATCAGAATGTAAAAAAGCTAAGAAGCCTCTCTGTACATTAATCTCAGGGGTCGAAGATGGGTGGCGAAAATGGGCATAACTCGTCAAAGAGAGCAGTTTGGCCGACTTTGAAAACGGATTTGAAATCAGCGTCGAAAGCTGCATAAGGCAATATACACCTCTCTATGAATGGCCACACTGACCAAGTATCCTTCCCTTGTTAATTCTACCCCCGCTGATGGAACACTTCCTTTCTACCCCTCGGGTACGAAACGGAGCAATAGGGGGAAGTTTCGAGAAGATGTGAGATTCAGGAGAAATCAGGAGCTTGAAGATCATGCATTCATCAATCCTCGTTTTGGGCCCAAGATTGTGTCAATTGTGTTTTGAACAACAGCTGTCCCCAGATACTGAGTTACTGCATCACTGGTTTTCAACATTTTTTGGCAACATTGTCGAGTTCCCCCAGTTTTTCTATGCATTTAAGTGTAAGTGAGCGCACTGTAAGCATTTTTCGGGATTGTGTTGGGTTTTCTGTCCTTTCAACAGGGCTTTAGCCAAATCGCAAGATTGCGTGGCGACAAATGCCCAGTTCCGCAATGCCAAAACAGCGCTCTAGGCATCCTTGCTTGGGAAGGGCATTTCCCCTCATACCAACGCCTAGAAATTTGGCCTATAAACAAATGCACTGACTACCAAAACGCAGTTGAATACCTAGGATTTTCGCTTCAGATAGCGGCTCATCTGCACATATTCGGAAAGAGCTCAAACAAAGCTATCTAATATTACCGGAATTTCCTAAAATAGTAATCATCATCCTGCTGATCCTACAACTGAGCCAGATCCAATCTCCATGAAGCAAGTAAAACCGACCCCTTAACTACATATTGCACAGTCATGATAGTTTCTTTAAGTTTGAAGCAGTTATCCCACAATTTTCCTGTAGTCTGACCTGCTAATTTGTAGTCGAAGCTAATTTGCAACGTTAGCACCTCTCCAGTGAAAGTTTAGATCTGAACATGGACTGCTTTCGCAGAGCTCACCTGGAAGTCAAGAAGTATTTACATAGATTTGCATGTACATACATTACAACATTAACAAGAATTGACTGGTTTGCGAAAAAAAAAACAAAAAAAAAGAACTGTTTCTTTTTGTGTAACAACCACCGTGATTACCTGTGAATCAGTCATCTCTCTACTGCTGTGAAATCTGGTGAAAAGCAAAAGGAAAATGGAAATCTTCAAGTCCACTCAATAGACAACGATGAGGTGAGGAAACACTACTATACATACAAGCGTCAGACGTGCGACAACTTCAAGGCTCGCAAAGGGTTTTGGTCCCTGTTGTGCCTGCCGAATTCATCATCCTTCTTTGAAAATCCTCTGCGAACAACCACGTCTGACGCACGTCTCACGCTTCTTTAAATCAGGGAAGGATGATAATTGCAGCACTTCAAACTCTAATAGCAATTCTAGGCTTGGGAATGCAACAAACTGGAAGAAATAACGTGCCGCGCAAATGAGTGAGAGTAGTCTTGAGCCAAGGAAGCGATTTGCACTGAAGTGTGTGGATTAGTAGAAAAAATCATGTAGAAATGGCGGCTGTAGATTTGTATGAACCAAAAATGAAAAGGTTAGATGATTCCGTATCACGCTCGGGCGAAACAGAGATGGATGCGAGACCTCCATGGTAATCCGGTCACGTGGAAGAGAACGACCTATCCGAGCGATATCACATTGTTGGATAAACAATTAAATCGGGGCTTCAGTGAGAGCTACTACACGGGCACATATCGCATTTATATTAGGTTGTCGGGAAATGATTGAGACACTCCAGATTTTTATCACTCTCTAGAATTTTCCTCTTCAATTAGGGAACTTCAGGAATTGTTGTATGCACAGTGTATACCCCATAGCCTAGGGCTACCTCTCAGGCACAGACTTGAGTCCACGGGTTAAGAAAACTACAGGTCGAAGTTAATCAGTTAATGGTCGAAAATCATCAAAGTTGGCGGAGTGTTGCTTGGATAGTAAGTGCCTGAGCGACCAAAAAAGGTGTTAGTAGAAGAGAGCAAGATTGGGTAAGTGCGGAGAGTGTGGCAACATGGTCCATACCTGATCTCCCTAATAAGGACGAATCGACAAAGTCATATGGGGGTGATTTTTGCCGACCAAAATGTGTATTTCGACACGTCGATATCTTGTTTCTCCATATTTACCGATCATTGCCTTGAATTGACTATTGCAAAAGTTGATGTTGCTGTTCATGTCGCGTGCCACCAAGTCCGGCGGAGCGCGCCTTGTTCCTAAGCTTACGAGGTCGCCTAGATGGTAAATGTCTTCGAGGAGACATATCTTCCAAAGCGAAATATCAGAACCGACGGATCATGGTTGCGTGGATGGCGAGCACTGGGCCAAATCAACCAATGATATTGCCGTCCCTCTTGCTCGTTCGGGCACTCCACAGGAGGTTGTACAAGAGAATCACTTGAATTAGTTGCCCGTCAATTTTCGCTCCTATTCCAACAATGCCGCAGCGCTACGCCTTGGCATACCCATGGCGTAATGGCTTAGTGGCCGTGGTATCATATACTCACATATCCTGAGCACAGGCCATGTGGGAGGGATGCAAGAAAGAATTTTTGATGGAGTGTCTCAATCATTTCCCGACAACCTAATAGTAATTCTGTGATCCTTGAAAGTCAGCCATTCGAAGGGGTTTTCTTCTTCCCGAGTGTAAACGTCTCTCACTCAAGGACATTGTTGACGCCGTATTTAATTCTTATTAGAAGCACTTTTTTTGGGAATCTTCCCTACTTCTAGGTGTGGTCTTAAGGGATATACATGTTCGAGGGTTCCTAAGCCTGATCTCTGGTTTGAATCCTTTTGCTAGAATCACTATTTTGACCTCAACTTAGGCCACGGGTGACGAACGACACAAAATCTCTTTTCCCTGCTGCCATGTCTCTAACACCCTTCATCTCAGAATGTTCCCATCAAGCCACCCATGCAAGTAGTGACGTCGGTTCGATCAAAGAGGAACAGATTGCTGAGTGCTTGATCAACTTCGAATGGCGATGCGATAGCGTCAACTGGTTGATCCCCGGGGGAACGGCGGCATGATCACAGGCAATAACTGTCATGGAGACCTCATCGCCAGCAGCTCTCAACAAGTCGCTCCAGATTATGTAGTGGTTTGCCAGAAATGAAGTGTTCGCTGTTAGCAGCCAGCTGCAGTGAGCTGGCGGTTGCCAAACGGTGATGAGAAATGGAAAGGAAAATCAAAATAGGTTGATCCTTCCAATTTTTTTTCTCTCAACGTAGCGCAGTCAACGTATGAGCACAGAACCTAAAGTTTAACTCCTTCTCTGATGATGTGGATCGCTCCTCTCCAGCATCAGACACCAGTCAGACACCAGCAGCAATCTCCAAATTTTAGTACTGTCCTGTCTTTGAGCTTCATCAGGTCTTTATTCGTAAGCTTTCGGCATCTAATGCCTTCTTCGGACCTTAATGTTATGAATCGTTAACAGGCAGAAAGGCATGAAAAAGGCAATAAATGCCGAAAGCTTACGAATAAAGGCATTGAAGAGCTTTCGACTAAACAACTAAATCAGCAACTCCAAATTTCTTTAGATTTCAGAGACATTTTAGTTGAAGAATTTTTTGAATCTTTTGCGACGACATAGAGTAGAAGAAAAAGGTGAGCGTCATGACTATGTCAAGCCTGGATTAATCCACTCGGATAATGTACGCTAGAAGAAAGCTATAAGCCAAATTCGCCTCAGTACTATGTCTTAGTCTACCTAGTTGACTTGACAAATAGATTTTGTATCGAATGTTGCGTTTTCCAGAACATTTCCACGAGCAGGCTCCCCCGTCGCGGCATCCCAAACTCGATTTCTTCGGTAGTGCATACCGGAGCAATGGGACTAGTGCTCGGCGACGGCAATAATCTCTTCGAGCATCCCTTAGAGACGAGTGGGCGATGCGGCTAATTGCTGAACCCATCCGTATCGACAATAATCGAATACACGAAATTAATCCGATAGCTATGAGTATCCACCTCGTTAGGACGATAGAATAACACAGCGTCGACCCGCTGTGGTGATTGTCGGGCCAACGCACAAACAGAGCTCTTCGCAGAAAAGCAGCTAGGACCTGTGAAGTCTCTAGTAGCGTCACGCCCTGTTACGCATTGGGTTCTGCGAACTTGGGTGAATGGTGCTATAAAACGGAGAAGAATAGCCTTGAAGGTCGGTTCCCAGTCGTTTAAAAGCCTTTAGATGGAGTGCTTGATAGAGATTGCAAAAACGTGACCATTCAGGTAGGCTTGAGCGCCGAGTCCTTTCTCGACAGAACGATTTTTTTACCGAACAATGATGAAATCTCTCCTCATTTAGAATACGTGCTGGCACTCCATCAGCCATTCTTTACTCGATTTTAAGATGGATTTTATCATGGAGAACATCCTTCACTGGCGATATGGGTGTTTCCGAGATGCTTGGTTAGGTTTATACAATTCAAAACATGGAAGGCTCAGTGTGCTTTGCAGTTCCTCGAGAATATTCCTGAAGAATAAACATGCTTACATTCAAAGAAAACTTTGTCAACACACTCGCGACAGTGTACATTTTCATTTCTGGTAACGTAAGTCAGGGCTTGGATGCACCACTGACACTACCCTGGGTCTTAACGTCATGTAAGCGGTGGGTAAATTCGCGTGTCTAACTTGGGTAACCTCGGTTGGGTAACTTACTTACTTACTGAGTAACTTTTGGCTCACGAATATCACGTTAATTTATCGCAGAATTTATACCATGTGGTTACATATTCATAATGTAAAGATTGTGCATGATTAGTTTTCTTGGGAGTTTGTCATGGTTAACACATATTGAACATAGATAAGCTGTGTTTCTGTAAAATTACGGAACTCACTCAGTACTTGTCATACCATTATTACAAAACACTATATCCGTCCAACTTTTTCTCTTCAGAAACTAGGAAAGCGATTGCTATGATTATAAATACAGTAGCGGTCAAAATGATATGATCAGAGGCACTGTTGAGGACAGAATCTCGAGCTATAACTCAAATATGGATTGAGCTATTTGGATGAAATTAGAGGATGTGGTAAGGGTCTAGGTGTTCTTTCTTTCTGCTGCTTGACATTGGCGTATACTTCTTCCAAGCAGATCTACTGCGTTCCAAGTGCGAATTCACTGTTTTATTAACATTGTGGTTTCTCGACTGTATCGCCACATCTCAGTTCCGGAAGAAACTATTCTAAATCGCATCGTAAACGAGCATTTTGCTGCATAGAATGCGTTCTATGGTTCTCCTCCTTACATAAAAAAGTAGGGCTGTCAAAAAGTCGTGTCAACGTGAGAAAAGAGAATTTTCTGCAATTTCAAAGGAACACATCGGACCTAACTGGGAACATTTCTATGATATCCACGACTAGCTGCTGGTGTTCAAATAAGAAGTGTGTTGCTGTTCATATGCTTAAGATATATGTAGTTGAACCGATTCTTCGGTGATTTCGACTAATTAATTTTGTGCTCCCGCTTGAGCAGCAAAGGAAGCGCAGCAATAACATTACGGTGGAAATAATAGACAAATATGTGCTCAATCTGTATCAACTCTTCCTTTCTCCCAGTACTTGAGAGTAAGTATGCTACACTCAATAATCCACGTTAATTGTCTGCGCCAATGCTAAGCCGCCACTGGGAAGCGCCCATGGAGTTTTAATGAATACTCAAATTTGGGTTAGATAGCTCAACCCAGAGGCGAGCTATAGCAAAAGTTTCCCCAGTCAAAATGCTTCTTATCATATCATTATGACCGCTACTGTACATCAAATGTGAAACTAAGCATGTTTCACAGGATTTCTGTAAATTCTGAAGGGAAAGCTGCATGCACATTTATGTCTATGCTGACTCGACGGTAATGCGCTACGGTAGGTAGGAAATTGATTTCATACTTGTGATTGCTGGGCGGATGAAGTGGCATCTGAATAGGTCTAAATCCCATTGCGAAAATAAGTCCCGAAATTGTTCCATTTCATTTTGATTGAGGTGTTTTCATTATTTGCAAGACGTATTTCGGAGCATCCCCTCATGTAATCCTGGAAGGCCAGGAGTAACAGGCTTCTCTTGCACTTGCATTTCATGTCGCCAAACTACCTGTCCTCTTCCACCTTTCGGAAAGAATCACACCTGGTGATTCATGACATTTCAGAATTGTGATTTATAATTCAGATGCACACTAAGCTTCCTATTGGGAACATGAGATTGTAGAGCTTTCTCGTACGAGGCTTGGATGCATCCTTGACATTACCCCGGGTAAGTGTGTTCACACGACTGAGTTCATGAAGTGGCTGCAGTTATTTTGTGCACTAAGCTGTCTCATATTTCTCTGCCGGCTCTCGTTGTTACTCTAACAAGATTCAATGTGGTCATCCAACATCAAATAGAAAGCAAAGCCGCCCTTATTTTCTTGTTGTCACATAAAGCAAGAACATCAAGCAGTGCCTGTCACAGAAAGTTTTATGAAGCCTAGCGACGAGGACAAGGTGGAACTGGGAGAGTGCATCGTTTCTCCAAGCTTCAGAGTCGAACCTCAGTCAGAATCAGGCACAGCAGGAATGTCTGTATATGAACAATCTAGACTTGTCTGCCCGAACAATCGGTCAGACGAGATGTGCGGGCTACGGGCGAGTTCGGATGCGTTGCGGGTGTAGAAGTTCGAATGCGTCTACAGAGCTGTGCAGCGAACAGCGTATACGCTTTCAAAAACATTTTTATTTAAGCCTGATACTTAGCTGCCATTCCAGGTCCGCGAAATGTAAGTCAGTTCTTCGCCTCCAAATATCAGCGTCTATGGGAAGGAACGCAGCTCGTGGGGGAAACGAAATAAGCTTTGACCTCACAGTTTGACTGCTGGAGAAACGTGTTCGGGTTGTTTGCGGTCCCGAAATTTCTGAGTATGCGCTCCATTTCGGTTTACGTCGGCCACAATTGTCACGCTGCTCAGGTATGCATGTATTATACTTGTGGCAGTGTATACACAGGCCCGTTCAAATATCTCAGAGGGTGCATTACCACAAGTTTTCCGAAACACAGCCATGTGCGATGTACAATTTCATCAGCACCTCATTTTTGAGAGGTTTTGAAGATGGGATCCCGTGCTCGCAAACCCGCAGAGATGTCCAAGCGGACGGATATTGTGACTTCCCTCACCCACTGTTCAACTTGGGCTGCAATTCCAATTGTACTGAGAGGCTTCAAATCAATTGCTAGTACAGAAGAAGTACGTACTAGTGTTACTTAGTATTAGTATTATATAATGTAAGTACAATGTATTATGTAAGCACAATCACAGAAGACACTGGGCTTTCCAAATCTTTTCCAAGAATTTTGCAATCAGACTCAGTAATGTTAATCGGTGAGAATCATTCATGCACGATGTCTATGAAAGCATTGAATTGTATGCCTATGCAAAATTTGAAGAATGTTGTTTTTTCAAGGACTGTGCAAGAATAGCAAGAATTGTGCAAACATTTTCATGAAAAACACATGACAGCAATTGCTTTGTACCTTTTCAAAATGCTACAAAACTAGTAAGATAGAATAGTATTCCCATGAGGGATTCCTTACACCTACTAATTGTGTGCTGCTATTGTTATATTATTCCCTCGTTTGATCGTCGTCGCAACTCATACATACCCTAGAAGCCGTGCTTGCTCCTTAGGTGAGTGTTGCTTATGCTAGGAAGCACAGAAGAATTAAAGCTAAAACCATAGAATTTTTTGCTAATCGAACGCGTAAATGAAACTTCTTCCTTCAATACACAACAAATTATAGTCGTTGTATAATACTTCCCTCCTTACAAATATGTTTCTATATCTTGAGAGCGTATTCTTCAGCTATGTACATAGTCACGCTCACACAACCTCGTCTGCGTAATAGCTACTCTGCGGAAATAAGACTTTTCTCAGCTTCGTTTAGCCGTTGCCGAAAGAATTTCATTTCCTGTGCGATGTGCTTTATTGGCACAACATCGTACGGATTCTACCGTAGTCGTGATGAGAAACTTAGCCAGCAGTGCGAATCTACCAGAAACACCTATCCCTAGAGTACACGAAATGATTTCCTGACGCATACCTGCCCAGTTACAGAGTGAATTTTCGACTTCTCGAGAGTTAATGCTTCTGGAGAGAGATGACAGCCGTTGATGTCATGTCCTATTTCACAACTACGATTTTGCAGGATTCACCACGACAACTCACTTTTTCTGGAGTTATTAAGCGGCTACAGCTACCAGAGATGACATAAAATTTGGACACGGACACTTATGTGTATGGAGTAGTGGCGGACGAAGGGCAAGGGGGGGGGGAAGGGCTGGGGTAGACAGGGTGTGCTCCCCTTACTCTGAGGCTGCGTCACAAAAATTCTTTAAAAGTACAATACAAAACATAAGTATCAACTCATTCTGGACTCTTTACTTTTGTTACTTTTCGAATATACACAACTTGTAGCTAGCTGAAGTTTGTAGCTTAAATTTAGCACTTTTATCTTCAGAATTACGGCCATCCTGCCACCCCCACCCCGCTCCAGAATGCCGAAGACACCAGTTCCTTCCTACCTCCCTCCTCTTGACTGGCCATTTCTGCCTTCGCGAGTACGCAGGTACTTAATCTCAAGCAGTCTCGAAAAACTCACAAGTGGGACGGACTCCTTTTAATTTATCTCTCCAAAAAATCTCTATGAGAAGTAGACAAAGGCTACGTAGAATATCTCTCCACATAGGCACTAAGCACTACCAGCTGTAGGGCCTACGAGATTTAGTGAGTGATCACATTCTTCAGCAAGGCTCCACCAGGTTCTCTGAACCCTGGGAAACTTAGACGATGCATTTACATCTAAGCACAGCCCCAGAGTGACAACATTCCTTGTGAAGCTTTTTTCTAACCAAATACAGCGAAGAGCTACATTCCACTACAATCAATCCTTTACATATGTTATCTCTCCTGAAAATCCTAAAATAGCTGAAAAATTGTGCGGCTTATCGATGAGCCATGCGGTCGTCAACGAGTTAAATAATTTTCTACAATCAATAGATCGTAAACAATTATTTAACTTGTTGACGACCGCTGGCTCACCGATAAGCCGCATCATTTTTCGCATGATTTGCTTTGAGAGCTCCTTAATGCTCAATGTTCTCAACGATTTTGCACATGGTGACGTATGTACATAATAATCTTCGTAACTCAATGCGATTATAAAAACCTATATTGGAGTTTTCATTCGGCCCAGATATCCGACGTGAGCCAGTCCGTCCGTTAAGCAGTCAGCAATTACGGTTATCCTTTATCGGACAACTACCACCAAAGCCCAAGCGTAAGACTCGTCGAAACTAAGAACTAATTGCTACAAAGTGTTTTCTTAGAGCGCCTATGTGGCCATTACAAAGCATTGCTGATGACTTTCGGCTGACGTTAAACCCTCTTCGCGGGAAAAGTGTCACGAAGGCAGAGGAGTTCTCGGTCTCTCAATCACAACAACACCAGCACGACTCCGTCGAGTGGTGCGCATCCGATAATCCTCCTTCATGACTCCCTGGAAAAAGGCATAGGTCAAAGAGAAAAATTTATTGGAGTGATCTTGCTGACAACGAGAGGTCATGCTATCAAAATCTTCAGATACCTTAATGAAGATTCTGGATTACGATATGAACGACTTTGAGCAGCAAGTGGGTATTTTCTCAATGGCACCCGCATTGCTCTCACAACGCCAGAAATCAGCTCAAGATATAAGGATTGAGAATGTTACCTTCTGAAGGGGGAGCGTATAAATGTTTTCCTAATTAATTTCATGGTCTCTTCGGATGCCTTGTCCATTTTTGACGAAACCTACCCCTACATATTTCCTTTTTTAGGATTGAAAGATGTCAACACAGAATTTTCATCCATTTCACTTAGGTAAAGGCCCTTATGGAGCGGCTGAAGTGTTCAGTGAAGAACGCTACTTTATAACTTGTTGTTGTCCACACAGCAACTGTAAAGTCTTCGCTTTAAAAAACCACAGCGGTTGTCCTTGAAATTTTTGTCGATTAATTGACGTTTTCGGGCTTTAATTTTGTTGCTTGCGTTCTTGCAAATATAAATGTCGAGTTTGCACTTCTTCAAAATTGTCGAATGTTTCGCTGAAGTGGAAAATTTGAAGCGGAATCGACTTTTTTCAAATCGTAGCCCTTCAACACTAACGTTTTTAAAAAAATCCCTGAATGTTTTTGCTTTATTCTTAACCCACATTTTTTAGTGGCTGTCCAGACAGTGTTGTTATCTTCGTCTTCCACAATTTCACTATTATTCAAGAGCAATTTGATAGTTCAGAGAATTTATAGTGCAAGCAAATTTACTTGCGAGTTACCTCGCTGCAAAGGAGTGATGTGAGTTCTTGGCAAAGGTTTGCGAAATGGAACGTAATTTCATTACTCAAGCACACACGCTGGCCTAAATAGTCACATTGTTTTGGAGCAAACAAATGATGAAGTCCTGCCTGAATCCTACATTTTTTTTTGTTTTTTTTTCCTTTCATATCTAGATCAGCTTGAACTTACATCAACATTAGGTTGGTCCAAAAGTCTTGCACCAACATGTATTTTTCGGTCCAGAATTTCTTGGCCTGAAATTGAGATTATTTGGAAGTAGGATGTGGCAGCATGTTTCAGTACTTCTCTACTCTAGGAACTGCTAGGCCAGGTTCCATATGTAGATCAGGTGAGCAATAAAAAGCAATAATGTGATTGTCTGAAAAAAGTGCAACATTTGGTGCAAGGCTTTTGGACCAATCTATATGTAGGCCTCGCAATTTGTGACTGATTAGAATGTCACAGAATGTCAGCAGAAAACTTTGTATTCTCTACTGGTACTGGTAATTTAAAGAACATGCATATGCGTTGTAAACCCATAGCATAAGGTAACGCAAAGTCGAACTGCGATTAAGAACGTACGTAGCTTGATTTGGCATCATTTGCTATGTTGCTTGGTTAAGAAGAAATCCGTATGAGCATTTGTAACTACTAGAATTTGTGCTTAGGAATCTATCTTTGGGACAGCGTAGAAAAACACAGCAAAACAGTATTACGAGTTCCATTAATACCTCTACGCACTTATATTGTTTATAAGCAGAGATAGCGAGTTTCTGGAGCATTTAGTGAATGTTGAGAAGACACCACATCATAATGAGCCAAAGATTTCGACAATTTCATGAAAATTTCCCTCAAGCAACCAGAACATTGTTGCTCAATGATGGAAGCTGCTCTGCCGATTTCAATAGTTGAGAAGGAGCAGAATATTCTACCACATTGTACTGGTGAGGAATTGCAATTCAAGATCTAGAAATTCTGAATAGTAAACTAAATGTTGCTGCAGGACTTTCGGACCAACCTAATGGTTGTGGTGATCAGCAAGATAGTTATACATCTTTATTCCTGCTTTATTTTTGGCGTTGCCGCCTTCATCAGAGCCTGGAGACTGAATTACGATATCTTTGCCTAGGACGCAATTGAGCTTTACTGAGCTGCAAAAAATACGCATTGTCACGAACGGGTTGCACCGTGCAGATGGCGACAACGAGAGGTCTTCTCTACGGTTGCAGCCAACAATGGGATCGTTCGTCTGAAGCCGAAGCCGAGTGCACTTCAGAGGCTCCGACGACCTCTTCAAGGACGCATCGTCGTCACCTCTGCTCGGCCGACTTCTTCATCGAGGGCTCGTAAAGGGATGATCTTGTCATTGTCGGTCTCGCTCATTTGCATGGAGAGGCCGTAAGAGGGAGGAGCATTCTTCTGCCACATCCTCGCGATCTGACCAATCCAGAGAAGGTCGGCCATTTTGCTGGTTGCGTTTCTTGTATTTTTCTCACCGCCCTTTCTCAGGCGTTCCCAACACCTCATTATGGGTATGCTTACTACTCAGCGTGTAATAAATAAGGAAATAAAGACATTCTTTCGCTTACGAGTCGGTATTTTTGTTGCAGGAATTTTGCATGAGGCCCTCTACATATTTATATAGTTACTATAAACTATGAAGAATGGAGAAATCAAAAATTCGCCGAGGCAGCTCACGAACGCTGCTTTCACACACTTAATAATGCCAGAAGTGGGGAACGCTATCGCTGCCAGAATCCTAGACCATCAGATACATTCTTTGGCGCAGCATCTTAGTGGCTCGTATCAGAAATAATTTTCTAGAAGTACATAAATAAATATTATATGTTTTCTCAAATAGAGCATGCTATTTGCTAGTGTACACTAGTAGTCATACTAACGAGCAGAGCTCTTCTCTGATATCATCACTGAAATGACGGGATTCATAAACATTGCCGAGAAGGTTCTGCCCGACCCGCCCTTCTGAAGTTGATGAAATCTGCATGTAAAAAGGAGATGAGGATAGTAAGACATTCCATGTTTTGGTCGAGATGCTACCCACCCAACATAAACAGGAAGCCCCGAACATTCCCGGTAACGTTCGTGAATCCTAGCACTGATTAGACGAACCCCTTTGAACAACTGGAAGCGCACCTCTCTTTGACTTATCGTAGGCGGTATGCTCCGAAATGATTAGTTTCTTGTTGGTAACAATTGCCTTAATAACTAAAGGACAGTGGTGGACGCAGAAAGTGGGCGGGAGGGGGGGGGGGAATTGGGGTCTCCGCTGTTTTGGGGACCCAGACGGAAAATAAAGTTAATAAAAATATTTACAAAAGTATTGAGATAAGAATTCTTCGCATTTTAGAGGCTTGTCACTAGGTCCCCGGAAACGTGGTGCTAATACGAAAATAACCCATGTTTTTTGCTACTTCATCTTTATGCAGTAATATTGAGTGTGAATCCATTACTTTATAGTGAGTAGTGTATGCCATTAGAGAGCTCATTCTATGCATATTATGATGCACTCTCAAATTATGACATAAGCTGCACTTCTGCCTATTTCTAGACCTCGAAAAAGAAGATATCAGATGTGAGTTCCCTCTAAAATTTGCCACAAAATTTAGCTTCCCATTTCACCTCTTAGCGGTTGCATGGAGGGGTAGAGTCTCATCAACCTTTGTCGTTATTCCATCCACTACCACATATGAAAAATTGTTAGTATCTAACACAGCAATTTCTGCTCGAGACAACTAGCAACAAAGGGCGTGGTCACCCGAAGGCTTCACCCATTCACTTCACCCATTTACCCAGACAGCCATTTACTTAATGTTAAAAATTCTCTAAAAACCTATGATAAGTTGATGAGAAGTTTCCAAAAAAACTGTTTCAGACATTTCTTCCATTTTGTGATATAACTTTGAAAAATTCGCAAAAAATACTGAAAAATTAACCTTTTCAGTTGGTTTCGATACTTGTACAGCTACTTACACAATTCCTTCAGTAAGTGTTGAGCACTGTGTAGTTCACATTCTCGATGTGAATTTGACTTTTGAACCAAAGGAATAAAAAGCTTCAAGGTAACGAAGAGGAGATCTCTTGGCGAAAATGAATCCGCACTATATTTTCGCACATATTATCTTTCATCAAATGCATTTGGAGCTGCGCAGAGGAAAAAATACGTTCGGTCGCGTCTGCACTCGCGCAGCGTTCGTTCTCAACCCCATTTTTTCGCGGCATTATTAACCACTTATCACAATCCAGTAACCAGATTCCGCTAGCAAAGGCTGCCGTCCCGTCGATCGTCAAGCAGCGCGCGGTCGACCTTGTCTGCAGTTTCGCTTCATTTTGGACGCAATAATTGTTAATTATCGCCACAGATGTTCTTAGTAGCGCATCTTATTGTTGGCGACCGCATGTCGTCCAATTCTGGTCATTCCCGGTGCTCTGCGCGTTAATAAGCGTGTTGTTAGCGGAGTGACAGCAGCGCTTTCACTACATTTGACCCCTTCCCCTCTCCGCTTGCCCATTTCCCCAGTCCATGGCCCTGCCAGGAAGAGCTTCTTCAAATGGAGGTGTACATAGAGTTCGAGTCTCTCAATCACCTCTCGGTAGCGAGCTCCTAAATCAGACGTCCGCCTCCGCCTGCCTCCTTCCGCGGCCCCACCCAATCGCACTCCCGAGACGTCCGCGTGTAGATTCGAACCTCGATACGAGGATTTGCACCCACTTGTAGTGGGTGTTCGCCCGTCCACTCTCACGGGGCGTGAAACCTCTCTCCGCTCCGACCTCATCTACTGCATTTGCTCGTCGCTGATTGCCGGACCTCTCAGCTGCGTCTCTGGTAATATGAGTCGGCGTTGATATGTGCTGAAGATATTTCAACTCCGTTTTGCCTCGGTTTCATATCTTACAGGATGATCATTTAATTCTACAGTAATAGTACCACAGTGCTTGTATTGGAGAAATCCATAAATATGGTATTGTTTTCAGCCTCTCTCGAAAGCGGTGGAAAAAAGCCGATGAGTGCCTGTGCATACTGCGTGCTTTTCTCACCCGCTTTTCCAAATACATACGCACACCTTCCCGCGTTGTTTCCTCCTCTGATGTCTCTTCAACTATCCTCCTCTCTGAAATGCACTGCACCTACATATATGTATGCCAAGTAACGGCTTAGTAAACTGTGGAACATGCTTTTTTTCTGCGTTCATCAGTAGGAGTGTAAAAACCATGAGAACATACATATTTTCTTTCCTTTATTTATTTTCGCTATCACGTTGCCATCACTATGTACTATCAATTCCGCTACAAATACTTTGTGGAAATCTCATTACCAGTCTAACCAAATCGTTTTGTAGAGCAGTTGACGACGGCAAAACATTGATGACTATTGCATCTACATATGTCAGATTCACCAAAAACTTATTGCTTTCGTTCGAGAGCAAGTGGCGATTTAGGAAAAATCCCCTGACAATTGTGCAAAGTGCGGTTGGATTATCTGGGATCGTCGGGGCCAGGTAATCCAGCTAAACAACGTAATTCTGTCATTCCACGTTCATTCTAGCAGCAAGAAAAATTTTGGTGCAAGGCTTTGCTCGAACGAGGATTAGCGCTCCTGAAAAACGAAAATTTGATTTCTGCTCGTTCGGAAATTCAAGTTTTAAGAGAAGCCCTGTAGAAAAGGAAAGAAAAGTCGCAGAGCCTTGTCTTTCTCGAATAATAACAAATTTCCAAAACAGTTCCGAAGCACATGGTCAGCACATTGTATTTGAGTAGTCTCATGTAATTGTTATCATATTTTTGTTCTGTTTTAAATTATTGCCTTTTTAATTTGGTCAAAGTGTTTGAACTCCACTCATAGAAGATGAAGGGACTGCACGGTCTGACCACAACTGTCAAGGTAGATCAAAGTGCTTATTACAAACGTAGAAAATCAGGAAAAATGGTATTGCGCTACGTATTCTATCTTTGTGTCGATGCAACGTGTTGTCCTCTCCTTCTTTCAGATTCTTTTGCTTTTACTCTCTGCTTTCTCGCTTTCAACCCCAGGATAAATGACATTTTTACCTGCAGATGATCAAATCCCAAAATCAATCAAACCTCACTGCTTCCGACGCCCCCAGGAGTTTACTGTCAAGCTTTCTTTGAATAAGAACTTTGCATGGGATTCCTCGCCCTTAATCATAAAGGCCCCTGGGTAGGAACTAAGTTTCCCGTTCACCTAGAGGGGACAACCTTCCCCCCTCAAAATACGTAATACCTCGTTATATTTACCGTTCATTACCCTTCATTGCTGGCTGAAAAATAGTTATTTTTACACTTTCGCACACTTCAACCCAGAAAACTGGTCCATTTTAAGGGAGAGGGTAGATCTGTGCTAGGATTCATGAACGCATAGCCAAGCGAAGTCAGACTACCAAATCAATTTTTGTGTCATGCGTCTTCTAGCATTATGTAGTCCATAATGTAACTAACCAGCTACGCTAACCATCGTTGATTTGCTCGGTTATCGTTCCAGGAACCCCAGCCCTGAACCTTCCCGGGAACGTTCATGAATACAGCGACTTGATGACCCTGTGTGATCCTAGCGCCTCGGTCATCCTCGTGCTTCCTTCAACGCCCTTGACTCTAATGAAATGTACTGGCCGCACCCGTCTGAAACCTGTTCTTAGCATCGATCGGAACTCCATTATCACCGGCCCACTTCCTCCTATCACTCGATCGATCCGCCTTGTGCTTCCAGAATCCGCTCGCTCTCATTAATCGTCGTACAACACTGTACGCCACCCCGGCTCACATAATCGATGTCGATCGATTACGGTATCTATCAATCATCCGCGTATTTATTCTGTCCTCTGGCCAGGTGCCACACTGCGTAATACCCCGTCGTCCTCCCCCGACATTCGTCAAGCGCGTCTTTCGGTCGGCACGAATTTCTCGGCGTAGCCGTAGGACTCCCGCTGCTGCTCGGCTTCTGCCTACAGTACCTCGCGCACGCATGCGGCCAGCGGTCCGACGCATCGGACGTGCGTTGTTGCGCAAGCGACACCGCGCTGCGTGCGATTCGCTTTCTCAGTTTTCACGAATTGTCTGTGTCGCAGTGCCATGTGACTCCTTTCTTTCAGGAGGGCGGTGCTAATTTGTGCCATCTGTATTATGTCGTCAGAATTGGTCTCTCTCTCTCACCTTCGCTCTTCCCACATCTAGAACTAATGCTGCCAATTTCGAGTGCCAATTTCATCAGCAAACAGCACAAACAGCACTTCATGCTCGATTAAAAACGGTTTGAAACAACATATCGAATCCTTCTATACATCAATTCTCCCTCATGGAATTTTCTTGGAAATACGTATTCTGAAATACGAAAATAGACGAGCTTAAAAAGCGGAAAGTCGGTACTGTTTGCTCCAGCTGCCACGGTCAGTAACGTAAAGTAGTGCTAAGGAAAACATGATATACTATGTACTTTTTTGAAAACCTTATCCGCCACGGATGAGCGGGAAGCTTAGAACACTCTCGGGAACGTTCATGGTTCCCCATACAAAGATCCTACTACTACTAATCCCCTTCGTTGTGCCTACAGTTACTAACTAAATCTTATAGATATCATGTTCTGGACCAAGTTTAGAGCCATTTTCATGTCTGACAAAACTTCTCTTCTGCTTGTGCTCACTGATACTAATACGGGGAAAATAGAAGAGGGAATACAGTGTCTTCATATGAAAGCCGCTTCAGCTCAGTGAATGAATTCTTTGTAGAGGTTTGCACTTTACTCAGAACCCAATAATGGATAGGAAATATTTAATTCGAAAAGGAATATCGAGTAGGTTGAAAATTCGGGTTTTCGGAACAGAGGGAGAAGTGCGATCATTGAGAGAATTTTAGGAAGCGGTCAAGTGCATTCGAATTTCTGCTCATGTTCTGAATTATTAATTAAATTAATTGCGTTATGCAATTTTTACTTTGTTCTAAGTGTCGTTTGCTTATGCCATTATACATTCACATCGCGACTGTTTCATTCGTTTCAATATCCAGGATGGCAAATTTACCCTTGAAGAAAGGGAACCCAACTTCCTGGATTTGCTGGTCAAAAGTCACTATTTTTGGCTCTATTATACAAAATTTAGGATGACTCACACTGTTATTCGTGACATCTTAAACTTACTTTGAAATAAACTTGATTGTGTGAAAAAGATTAGTACAAATTACAAAATTGCGAAGTCGATCAAGGGGTGTGGTCAATTTTGCACGAATACCACTGCCTTTGTCGTTTTATTTCGAACCAGCAGTCTGATGGAAACTGCAGCAAATATCCTTGGTTAACTCTATGTAGTCTCTGTCAGGTCATCTACGAACCTTTCCTTGAAATGAAGTTGTATTGTGAGAACACTAACTCCCTAATCAAGCAGTGGTTACGAAAATGTTAGGTGCTAATAGTGCTTAAGTTCTTGTGATTTTCTCAGTCCCATTGTTCCCGTTCATTAACGATTCCTTGGAAGAATATTCTATACCATTTGGCAATGTGCTTCCTCCACTATAGTTTCAATTTAAAAAGCTTGGATTTTTTTATGGAGTAATATGGCTGAAAAATAACAATTGAGAGGAAAAGGTTGCAACTGAGAAAAATTGCAAAGAAGCACATATGAGTCTAATATAATAACCAATGCATGAGCAATAACGACGGAAAGAAGTATTTTTGCGCCTTCGTCCATTGTGCACTGCTTGTTCTTATACAACTTTTCTTCTATTGTTTCCATAAATGCGCGCAATACTGTTCAAGGCTTTCTCCGCATTCCTCATGTGTCTCATGTTCTCCTTCTCAAAGTTCCTGAATGCCTTCTTCTGGGTGATAGCCAACGTACCTATTTATCCTTCTGTTTCCATCGTTTTGACCACAACCTTCTTTTCTATCTTCCTTCTTCAAATTTCTATTTGAAAAATGTATTTTCCTGCATTATACAGGGTGCGCGCGAATTATTGGCGCGTGGTTTTTTTGGAGTTCCAATCGGATAAGATTAGGTAGGATTGATCGAATTCACAAGCCGTGCTCTAGGTATCTTTGTTTGGGCCATCTCTACCATAGACAGTGGATGGTTTCCCAGATGATCTCTTTCTGTGGCTACACAGGCTTTAGGGATCCTCCTGGTCAAATCGCGGTTAGGGAGTCGTGACACGCGGTCGACCACTGCTCCTTCCTTCGAAGATTTCCTGAGGTAGGCTCAGCAGACTCCAACCATCTGTGTAAGATAGGTCAAGACTAAGTCTCTACTACTATGCGCTTATCATGGGTTGGACCACTAAATGATTTCCATGGTGAAAAAGGGAGTTATATCTCACAAGCCGTTTTTGCTATTTTTGCGGACTTAGGAATGATAATCAGAAGAGAAGAGCGAATATAGTAGATTTTCTGAAACCGTGGAAGACTCTCAATTCTGTCAATGAAAAGTGGTTTTTGCAAACTCATTCAGCCTCAGTTTGCAAGCCGAAATTCGTTCAGAAGTAGTTTCGTAGGTGATTTCCTTAATTTTGGCTCGAAGTCCGATCCATGTAACTCACTTCATTTGCATTCTTATGAGCTCCGCTTTGGAAATATTAGTGGGTAAAGTCTGTAGTACAAAATGAGTCGGAACAGACTGGTGGAAGTTTGTACCTGAAGAATCTTGAAAATATCTTCTGAAATAACACTTGCGTGTCACGGGTGGTCTGAGCTGAGAGCTTCTCGAAGTCTTTACAGACCAGGAAAGACGACACTCGGCAAACTTGATACTGTTTACGGTAGGTATTGTTCCAGCAAACATACCCACAACATGATCTCTGAATTCGCTCAACCACAGCTGAATGGGGCTTGAAAAACCACGCGCCAATAATTTGTGCGCACCCTGTACATAGTAGATGATGAGTTTTTGGCGTGTGCGCGTAGTTGCCGGGTTTGGAGCACACGGTTAGGACCAAAATTAAAGCGAATAAAAAACAAATAAATAAAAAAAAAACAAAACAAATGCAATTTCTGGGTTTAGAGCACACGGTTGAGACCAAAATAAATGCAAATAATTTAAATACAAATGGACTAACTTCTGGGAGTTGATTCGACCATTTGATCAGTAAAAAGAGAAAGCTCTGCAACCGTTCCCTCTCTATCTTCATGCATGGCTATATTGCTCTCTGCTCCTTTCTCCCTCTTGTTTGAATGGTTGAATATTCGACACAGTCAAATTCTCTCTTTATTCCAAATTCTAATAAAACATAGTATCGTAATAAGAATATTTAATGATCAGTGGCGGACGCAGAAAGTGAGTGGGAAGGAGGGGGGGGGGGGGGGGGGGG
>JARK01000001.1:24216-49116 GCA_000688135.1 Ancylostoma ceylanicum
CCCCCCCGCTCTCGCCACACCCGGTCGACCTTCCCACAGTCGGCTTAATTGATCACCTCGTAAATGACAACTTCCAATTCGCTGACAAGTCTTCAGAAGCAGTTTTTTGCTGTTTGGCTTGTGAACGACTTATCCCATATTGGGTAAAAAAATTAGTTACACTCTTGCACCACAGCTGCTTCCTGAGTTCCCGTCAGGAAGCAGCTCTCGAGTGATGCGTAAACCACGCCCATCACCACTGTGCGAATTTTCGATGCTGTTCGGAGAGCAGCGGTTGGAATTTCAAGGACATTGCTTACTGGGGCACCTTTTCCATAAAAAAAGTCGTTTTTTCCTCCTCACATTCCTACACTCTGTTTCAAACGCGATTATTGTTGTGCATCTGTGCCTACTGAGTAACTTTTTCTCCTTCCTCTTCAATCGCTGCACACTTTCTCGCGTTCTGTTTCTTTTTGATGTCTCTCCAACTACCTATGAGAGAGACTACACATAATTTTTGGGGCTGTACATCCTTAGTAGCTGATCTGAGCCCTTCACACTTCCTTTTTACTTTTCCCATTTCAGCTTCCGTTTCCATCCATCGTTTTACTACTTTCAGATCTCTACAGGTTTCAGAAAGAATAGTAGCCCATAGAGTACTTACACCTCTTAGGCCTGTTGAGTGAGGTTTTGGAAGCGCTTTGTCAAACCAGCTACACAGTCATCTGTAAAACCTTTGAAGTGCTTACCATTTTCTAATGTCCACTCAGACTCATTCTGTTCTTCAGTTTTTTTTTCACAATGCAGGAATGGTCTGGAATCTTCAGCTCGAACACTTGCTTTAGTTATTGTAAGACTTTCATTATCTCATACATTTCTCTTATTTTTCTCTGATTTTTATGGATCCTTTTGACCTTAGTGGAATTTTTGCGTCGCTGAGCAGTTTTTTAATAGTAAACAAGTCAGATCTAGGGCTTAGCTTATCGTTTGAGCTTCTCTGTGAATTTTAACTGTCTTTATTGAAGTGTTTTTATGGTTTTTCAAAGTATATTCATGCTGTCCAGTAGTGTCTTGATCGAATAGTGCATTACGTACATTCGATTTTCGAATATTCGATCTTGAATAATTCGACAAAATGAAATGTTCAAGAACGGAGAGCCCTACAGTCCTGAGCGAAGGAAGATAGAAAATGAAGGCTGTAAAGCTTTGCGTTTTTGGAGTGTTCGATTTTTTGGATGGATCTTTGAATTATTATATTGTTCGAATTAATTAAATTTGTTCGATTTTTATTCCGCTAACACTCTGCTGTCAAGACAGGAGGTTTCTATGTATTCCACGGATTATTTTATTACTTGAATCAGGTCCACTTCCATGAATCCTAGGAGACAGCTGTAGATCTAATCACCTTTCCTTCATGGGTACTCGCGTAAAAACCATTAATCATGACAATGCCCAAGGAAACGTGGATGTCCCATCGAGCAGGCTGGTGTCTCTCATTTATCCAGCCGGAGATAAAATCTCGTTTTCGATATAAGAAACCTATGGAACACCCCAGGGGTTCCTCAGTCAATCTTGTAGACATGGACTCTTCCACGCTGACGTCACACCGGAACGGCGGCGTGGGCCTCGCCGAGTCCGGCGGACAGTGGGCGCATGAGAAATGCCCCGTCTCCCCAATTATCACTCAACCGCGGGCACTGTCGGCTCACCTTTCAGCGCTTTTGGGGGGCCTTTGCTAGTGGCCGGCTCACATTCCTCGAGCGGAATCCTCTGCTCTCACAGGTTGACCATTTCTTCCACGTTTTTCCTTTTAAAGCTTCTAGAGTGTCCTCGCTGTATTCCTCCGTGTCCTCGCTCGCTGCTCCACCTCACAGTTACTCGAGTGACGAGGCGATCTGTTCGCTGTTTACTCGCCAATCACAGTTTATTCGGATAGGATTATCACATTCCCGCATAAACAAATTCCTTGCGAATCATCGCCGTAATCGTCTCGCTCGCCCGTCTCGTTGACGTCCGACAGATCTCGCTGCTATCCCATAAGTTGCCTCCTCAGATGTTACTACTATTACTGTTTGCCACCGGCGTCAGTGGCTGTCAGCTGGGCTGCGAGTGCTCTGCGAGTGCCGTCGTCTGCCATGGTCAGTCGCTGCGAAGCGTCCCTATTCTGTTGGATCCACGCACGAAACGGCTCGACCTCTCGCACAACAGGATCACCCGGTTGACGGGCGACGAGCTTAGTCTCTACCCAAGTGAGTTTCCTTATGTCCTTTCTTGATCAGTTTCATTCATTTTCCAAGCTTATTTTATCAGAAACAGTAGAGAAGTAAACGAAAGAAAAAGTAAATAAAAAAATCCTAATTTAGACGAGTAACTCATTTCCTGATGAGAACCTTCCTGACATTGTGTTGTTACTTATCAGTTACGAGTAAAAAGTGCCAGTAGCTCAAAATTTCTTTACCAAGAACTTCTTTCTCCATGAATCTGCATTTTCCCGTCCTTGAAGAATTCCCACATCCTATTATGTGACTACAAAGGTGCAAAGCTTTGCTTTGATTGGGTCTTGAAAGGGCTGTTCCATAAAAAGTCAAAAGCCTTGGTGGATCCATGCAAAGCCAACTTCGCCGCAGCAAATGGCTCAGCAGTTTAGCAGAATTTTTTCTATGTATTCACTGAATCTCAAAGTAGGGTTGTTAGACCATTCAATTAAGTCCACAAAGCCAGAAACACAGAACTCCACAAGAAAATCCTTTAAAACTTGTCAAAACATTTGTATAAATGAATTATTTGCTATTTAAGCATTACTATTCAGAATGCCTTGCTTAGCTTTGCTCTGTAAGCTGATATTACTGATTCACTCGATATAAAAATCTCGGATAGAAGAAAGTTAAGCAATTCTATAAAATTTCCCGTTCAGGAAGATCTCGCAATCCTCGGCACTCCTATTTTCTGGTCGTCAAATACTCAAATTCACAATTTTGATACTCATAAGCTGCACAGCCCAACTATCCACTAATCACCAAGCTTTTAAAAAACATTTTTGGGTGATTCTAGAGCTGTGGATGTGGGCATTAATGAGGAAGAATGGGATGGATCATGTATCTGTGATTGGCGCCTTCTATAAACTGCTCAATCACAGAAACATTCCCCGCCCCAAATGTCCTCACCTTGACCCACACCATCGAGCTGTTAGTTGAGATATGTATTATGGCCGAATTAGGAGTACAGGTGGAATAAATGTAATTTCTCGGGTAGTCAAGGTAAGCTCCTTCCCAGAGGTAACAAAAACCTAAGAATTAGGAGAACTCGAACTTCATTAGTGCGTTTTGAACAAAAAAAAAAACATCTAACTCTTGAATTAAGGAGAAAAACACTTTGTGATGTCCGCTCTAATACCCTATTCAAAAACAACAAACGCCACTTCACTTCTTGCGATAAGTGGGCGTCCCGAGAAAAACTCCACTGCCACCAGTTCACCTCATCGTCCTCAGGTCGCCCCCTCCGAAGACGTCTCCCCTCGCGAACACTGATAAGCATCAGATGACCTGTTGTTCGACAATTGCATATCTGGCAGATCTGTGTGGATTAGTGTTGTGCCATACTGGTCCTGCAGCGATAAAATCAGCGTCATTGGCAGTATTTCAGCGTGTTGAATTGAGCGTGGGGTGTTAATGACCGAATGGCATAATTTATGTGCGCCATAAGTGCTCAATCACCATGAAAACAAATGTCGCGTTGGGATACCATAAAGTAAGCGCAATAAGTAATCATTAGGAGGAGGGGGAGGGGGGGGGAGTTGCGTAGAATAATTTAGTTAATTCATAGTTTAGGAACTGAATCAAACGTTCCAGTAGTGGTAGGAGAGAATCCTATGTACGACCCTTCTCATCTTCATTCATGGCTCTTTTTCTCGTTGGAACGTTCGAATTTTCGACATATTTGGAATCGAATATATAGGTTGAAATGCATCTGGCACGGTTTTCGATTTCCAAAAGCGAAGGTCATTTTAAGTCGAGTAACAGAGAACTTCCTGTCACGCTGGGCGCTCCATATAGATTTAATACCTTTTTAGATTTAGCCCTTTTGATATGAGGTTCAAAAATATAATAATTTAATATAGGTGATGCAATGATGCACTAATGATACCCCTCTCAAACTACCAGGATAATCCAAGGAAAGTGGGCGTTAATGTAGGAATCTTGCAATCTTTCTGACTTGCACCTACGTAGCTGCACCATCCGATTACTTCTTGGTTCCGTCATAACAGCACCATTTACTCAAGAAGTAGAATATCTAACTCCTTTACCTTTTTCTTGAATTTCTAGACTCTGACCTACTCAAAAATGGGATACCGGAGTTACCAGGCGGTAAATCCTTCTCTGCGTAAGACCGCATAAGAGTGGTCGCTCACCGGAAGGCTAACCGTCGTAGAAACTGACTAAAACTAATCCAGTAATTCGGATATCCGATTCATATATTCCTCAGCATATCCATGCAATGTTTTGCTTATGATTTTACTGTGCAGATGAAACCAACAGTCTTGAAGACGTAAAGTAAGTGAAGACAATTTCGATCCCAGAAGGTTGTTGGTTGTTCCTTATAAGGTTCAGCGATGAAAACTGCGCACGTCTTCCCATATTCTCCAGTACCAAAAATCCGTGCCGTAATAGCGTCGACCCTCCTGCAGATATCCAGAATTTCTCGCACATAATAAAGCATGACCGAAGTTGACGGGTATTGATTGACAAAAGGGCCCGGTGCTCACAAAGCCATCATCACCCCTTTGCCACCCTCCTGACGCCGACCACACCGCAGGAAACACCTGCATTGTTCCAGGGATGCCACTAAAGAGGCGCGCCTATCGCTTGACCAGGCCAGGGGTGGACGCCTCACTTGGGCACCGTGGATTGACCGACATTTGACGAAGTGTTCGAATATTCGGGCAACCCATTCATTCGGTTTTATCGAGAAGTCATTCACTCGAATGATTTGTTCACTCTGTTTCTCTCGTAGGTGGTTTATTCGAGTAACCCTGTAGCTGCAGGTAACTAATCCTGACCATGGGCCACATACATTACTAAGATCACCCATTGTAAACGTGTTATACCACACAAATTTACCCATCGTTGTCATGGGCGTCAACATGGTTACCTTAAAATTTCCATGATGCATCCGGCCCAGGAGTAGTGTTCTGCTAGTCACCCTATATATCGAATAATCAAAACCAGGTTTGGTATGAACCTATCATGTAGACAGTAATAAAATTTCGTTAAAATCTGAATATCCATAGGATGCTATCCAGGTGTTAATTCGTCAGCAAACTTCCCCTGATATACAACTCATTTTATTTATACTTTTACTCTCTAATCTTGTGCATTGTGTACTTTTTTGCACTGCTCTAACTTATGCGTTGGCTTGCCATCGCGGAGCACCTTAACAAGTAAATAGATGAATGAATCGGTAAATTTTGAACCTTTGAAGTCAAAGAAGCTGTCAGATTGCCTCCGCCTTCACTAGGTTTTGGTTTCAAATTCATTTAACACAAATTTATCAGCTTCTGGATCAATTTCTTCCATGCCCATCCACCCACGCCAGGCGACAAATCCTCATTTTGTATTAATGACGTCTGATTGACACTTGTGCATCACAAATGCGTACACAATCAGACCCTGCTGACTCGTAAATAAATAAGCGCCTTAATGTTCTATCAGCTGACAAGCGCACAAGGATCTCAACCCCTAGGGAGGCCAGGTACGTCAACAGGCCCGCTCAGAGAGGGCCTGACCTGGGAAACTATGTACTCGCAGACGATTTCGCGGATTCGTTGCTTAACCTCAGCGACATCCCATTGCTTTTGCCAGCTCCGAGCATCCTTACAAATTGTGGATATCGAAGGAGTCCTGCTCTTCTTGTGAACTATCTGTAGCAGTACAGTTTTCGTAGAAAAATGCGGACTGTCCCGTACAGTCGCAGCAGTAGATTAGCGACACGCACTAATGAGCGTCTTGGATATCGCGTTCACCTTGACATCACGTGCGAATTAGATTACTGCGCGATACCACGGTATTGACCACTTAAATACCTCACGTTATGGTCCATCGTTGGGTGCTGATGGCTACTCATAGTATACGTTAATTTTTACGACTTTTGCCGCAGCCAACGGTGATAGCGAGGCAGCTCCGGAGCTTTTGCGAGTATGGAACAGTGATTAAGTTCGACAAGTCCCCTACCAGCACATGGTTTTGCATAGCAGACACTGAGGTAAAATATAAAATAGGGGTAATGTGTCTTGCTGATCGTAAGCTGTTTCTATATATTAGGTTGATTCATAAGTTCTGTCCCCATTGGCAACTTTTGTTTCAAAATTAAATAACTTTGAAACAATGCGGTATCGACCACTGATATATTAGCCATTTATGTAAACAACCATGCTCTATCTGTAGGACCGCTCATCGATCCCGCTGCTATAAAAAGAGGTCAGTCTTGACTGGAAAACCTCTAACTCCTCGGATCCCATGTGATTACCTTTTGTAAAGTTTTTTTATCGAGCAGATTGGTGTTGGTTACATAACCAGGTGGTATTCTGATAGGGCTTCATCGAGAATGTCGGACGGATAGTACGTGACTTTCCAGCCAGGTATTTTCAGAAGATTACACGTAAAGTTCTCAGGATTAGGTGGGGCATCGTCCTGCGTGAAGAAGATTTTGGTCTTCAAGTACAATTCCTAGCCAAGTTTTTCCATATCAAAGGCTAAGTTTTAAACATAAGTTGTACCCATCACAGTGCCTTTTTCATATTGTAGGCTCCAACACTCAACTCCTCAAACTTTGCGCAAAACACATAGGAAAAGTTAATTTTTGTGTTGGTTGGGTTTTTCGAGGTTAGCGCTGCTGTTCGAGAGCGAACCCTGTGCCGACCACACTCAGAAGCAGGTCACACCTCCATGGACTTGTATTCAGTCCTTAGAATACTTGAATCAAGAAAACTTTGAGTTTGCCCAGAGGTTCAAAGAGGTACTTGACCCTCCTACCCTTGTTCGCTGGGTGAAATCATGTGGAACATTTCGACCCAACAGATCTACGGAATCGATTCTTTACAGTTCACTTGTTGGGGGTGATTGAAAGCATAATAAAGCACACGCCAATTGGCATGTGGTTTTCCGGACGTTACCTTTCATTTTTGCTTTCAGAGCCTCAAAATGCAATTCAAATGAGGCTTTCAAACACGGTGTATATCGAAACATATTATCTTCGCAAGAGAACTTATCGAAGCATGATATCACTGCTTCAAGAATGAGAATGTCCTCTAAATTCCCAATGCATATTCTTCTACGAGCTTCAATTTCTTTTACGCTGGTAACAAACCAAAATGTTGCGCACTGCTGCAGATGAGTTTCTATCGGTGCAGGTTCCTTGCCCATCGTTGCAGGATTCAAGACATATGGCCACTCATTCAGTAGCGCATACATAGCCCCTCCTCGAAATCCAGATTAGGTCAACAATAGATCTTTTAATAGTAAGTCACAATGTGATAAGCATATAGGGACAGAACTTATGAATCAACCTAATATAATAGTAGAAGAAAATCATAGGCTCCAGATCGCATGATCTCTTCCTGTAGGAGACTGGACAGTCAGCGCTAACCTTGCACGTCGTCGACGTTCGTTGGACACTAATATTCATCAAAATTCATCGACTTGACCGTTGCGCAGGTGTGAAAGAGTCTGGGATGTAAAATCCTTGTTGCTGTGCCTAACCGCACTACTGAGGAAACTACTTCAACTTCAGGGAGGATGCTCTTGGGATTTCTTTCTATATACAAAGTTATAGATATTTTTGAACACATTCACGCGCCTTATTGTTTCCAGGTTCGAAGGCATATTTCAAAGGTATACTTTGAATAAATGAATGAAATTTCAAGGCAACTTTTACTTAGCTGCTGCTCTCACTTACAACCAACCGGGTTCCCAACGCAGGATAAGCCGAGCTCGACAAACGTCACAAAAATCCCGTAGATTTCCATCAGCTAACAGAATATCATATCGCTCAACTTCCTTACTGCCATTGAAACACGATACTGTTAAGGGTTGCATTCTTTTTCGATTCGAAGTGCTGTGACTGGAGAATCTTGAGGGGATACCATCGCTTGTTGGCTCAATCATTTCTGAGCAGTTGAAAAATAATAGCTGCATTCAGTGATTTCTCTTGGTTACTCTGGTAAGGCTTGGAAAAATTACGGTAGCAGTGTTTGCCACTGATAGCGGGCAAAGGTGCGAATACGTATGCAGTGCATTACAAGTTTTACCTGGTATCCTCGGACAAATTTCGGAAGGACCGCAGCAGAAAAGCGGAAGAACCTGCGGTTCTTCTGCTGCTTTCACTTTGTTCTGAGTTTGCTGTCTTTTCAACAGTTTTTCTGAGTTAAACACTTTCAACGAGATAAATGAGCGGATTCTGATCGAGCACATGCCAAAAGAGTTAGCTTACACCCCAGGGATACCAACCTGATTAAACAAACACATTATTACATGGGTAATTGAGTACAAGCTGATTGGGTTCAATTAGAGGCATAATATAACAGATGGCTCTTTTTTTTCAGACTCCTGTAGATTACATAGTTATAGACGCATTTCGTGAGTTGTACCTCATATCTAAAATCTTCTAAAAAGAGGGTTCTGTAAAGTCAAAAGGAAAAACGTTTCTTCGTGCACATATTCAGATAACAGTCCACATCCGTGCCTAGGAAAAGTGTCACCTACAGTATCTACGAGATTTCCTTGTGCCTTCCCCGGTATTGCCAACTAATTCTTCCACAGACTCTAAACGATCCACTGTCGTTGTACACCGCAACAGTGGACTAATTCCTGTCTTTCAGGCCACCGCGCGCAGCCATTTAGCGTTACGTCATGCAAATGACTACCTGTGTGCGTACAGGTAGGACAGGTGGTTGCGCTATGCGCATGGCTGCTCAAAGACAAAGCCGCAATTATGGCATCATTATCACAGCGAACTATGCCCCTGTACAAAATGGACACTATGCAGCATTACGGATCGCAGCTCAAAGGGCCCATGATGGATATCATTGTGTGTACCGTCAGACTCGTTGAGCACCGTGGTTGGCGCAGAAGAAGCTGGTACTGCAGGCGCTCGACGCTCGCCGGTGCTTTTTGTGCAGGCAACAAACAAGACGAACAGAGCTGTGGATATTCATCAAAGCCGGAGACGAATGTTGCCGGTGGGAACGCGACCGCCATTCGTCTTGTCGTCCCAGTGAGGACAAATTGAAATCTGAACGCCTACTTCTCGCGACGTCGCATCGGTCGGTGACGTGAGCGGGGGATTTTGAGGACCGCTCGACAAGCACAACAAGCAGCAAAAAATCCCGAACCAGACTAAAATGAACCCGTCCCATGCCTCTGTTACGATAACGGGATTTCTGGGCCAGGGCTAATAAACGCATAGCCAGCCAAACCGAGATAGTAAACCAACTTTCACGTATTGCGTTTCTTAGGGCACGCTAACCACCGTTGACTTATGCGGTAAACGCTTCGTGAATCCCAGCCCTGGATCTGGATGCATCATTGAGATTGCCTATGGGAAACTCGTTGACACCCGTGTTAACGATGGGTAAATTTGTGTGGTGTTAACACGTTTAGCTTGGGTAATCACATGACTCATGCGGTCCTTGGATCTGTGCGGCTAACCCAACTATTTTACGACATAGATCAGAACATCGAGAAAATCGTCTTAGACTCTGAAAGTGCTTGTAAGTGTTTGTAAAGAGTTTCACGCAGGCAGAACCTCTGGAATTCTACATCGACCAGGATATGCATCTTTCAAACCCTCCCCGGAAGTGTAAACCATGTGTAAGAACAGTTCGCCAAGGCTTTCGCTCATTCGCCGATTTTCTGGAAAAGACTTCCTGCGAAGAAATGCCGATTTATCCGAACTAGACGCCCAGCCTTTCGTTTTTCTTTTAGCAATTTGGGGGAAATGCGCTGAACTATGCTCATACATCAGGAACTGACATGTCGTCGACTCTTGTCGGCCCCAATCTACGGTTCCTGCTTTTCTCGACATCTGGTTTGACAGATCTCAGGAGATGCCTTAGGAACCAACTATTAATCTCACTCAGTAAGGAGACGGTAAAGAAGTGAAGCCAGCATGCTTTACGGGACATTTTTTGCTCGGTTTTCCTAAGGAGAGCTACATGTGTTCTAGTAGAATCTACCTAGAAATGGAGCAAGAATCGTTGTTCTCTTGTTGTTTTTGGGCGTAACCAGGCGAATAGTAATATCATACTTCCTTGGTGTTCCTCATCAGTTGCTCAAGAAGCCACGCACACCAAGCAGATCTATGGGTTAGATGAGGAATCTATGTATAGAGGGCTAAATAGACAAATGGGACACTAAACTCAGGAAGAGACGCTAATCCTTGAAGCCTATAAAAGCTGGAAGCTTTTGATAACGATTGCAGTTCAATTTCACTGATATTTCTCGCCGCGACAAACTTTGAACCTGGCTTAAAGTCCTTAGGCAATATTCACAATTGTTTTCCATATCGAGTTATTTCATAAACCACCCTTCTCTTCTCGGGAAAATCCACTAAATTCATAGAAAACTGAAGGTCTTTTACGCGACGCCTCCAAAAATTTTACCTCTTTTCCTCGTATTATTTGATGACAATGTGTCGAGGTCAAACCATGATCTCTTATTCTCGATTACCTGATGAACCCTCATTTTTTCCTTATCTCAATATTCCAATCGCTTCCAAATGGAAACTTGCTCCACACTTTTCTAAATCATTTCAGAGTCGAGATTTTTTCTCATTATAATTTCTACTGCTCATTATACTACACTTCTACCGCAACAAATTAAAATCGAATTAAATGAACTAATGGCACTGTACTCACCAATACTACAAGACAACATTCCATGTAACTTCGATATTTCTACTCTAAAATGACACTGACAACTAGTCTCCTTTCCTTACTGTGCTCCTTATTTGCATCCTGTGTTTAAACAATCTATTTTCCAGACTTGGAGTACCTTTCCCTGGCGAACAACTCTCTCACCCACATCGCAGCCGAGGCGTTTGCCTCACTCGTCCACCTCAGACATCTCGACCTCTCCCACAACGATCTGCTATCCTTGCCGAAGAACGTCTTCAGCAAGCTCAAAAATCTCGAGGTTTGTCAGACCATTAATAATTACGCGTCACGCCTTTGACAGCTACTGTTATGTTTCTGAAATTATGCATAGCGCTGTCAGTCACAGTTATTGACAGTTCGGAGCGTTCGTTAATAATTAAGCCATCTGCCTGTTAGCCATGTGCACTAATTGACTTACAATGTCTGCTCGCAGGAGCAGCGACTGTTTATTCTGGCCAGCGTCCAGTAAGCCACTTAGATGTACAAAGCTTTGTTTTCAGACGCTGGTCCTCTCCAACAACGAGCTGCAGCTCTCTCCCGACTCGTTCGCGGGGCTGTCCTCGCTTCGAGAGCTGGTGCTCAGCGCGAATCGCCTCACATACTTGCCGCCGTCGGTCTTCAGAAGTCTGAAGTCGTTGCGTACGCTGAACCTCGCCAACAACAAGCTGCTCGCCTTGCCAGCCTCTTTGCTCTCAACTGTGCCGCAGCTTCGCCATCTCGATGCCAGCCATAACTTGTTGTCTGACGTAAGTTTTGTTCGTATCACCATCGGACGTTTTTTTTTTTGACATATCAAGAAGCCTTCTCCAGTTTACCCTCTGGGTTAATGAGTGCAGCATTTTGAAATAATCTTCATAGTTTTCTCTTCGGCTTCATTGCTTTGCGTTGACAACTATACCTGGTACTAAGAAGCGCATTAGAAATATTCGGCTAAATTTTGGTACATGCTGTACATATTTGGAGGGCTTTATATTACCGAACACAGTGGTTATCGTGTCTCTGGTTAGCCGCTGTTCACCTTCTACGAGTGCTGGCGATGAAATAAGGATTGAAACCCACCGTCTGCTCTAAAATATGTCCAGTAGATAGGCTCAAACGTACTATGAGTGGATACCGCTGTACTAAGGTGTTTGCTAATATTTGACAAGTAAGATTAAAGAGTTTTAGTTGGAAGCCGGCCAGTTCTCAGCATTGCGCGAGTTGGAGACGCTCAACATCGCCGACAACCTCATCAGCGACATCTACGACGGCGCATTGTTCGGCATGGATAACCTGACTCTACTTAATATGACCAACAACCAGGTTCGTGGTTCTATATTAACCTATCAGCATTCACTCTCAAAAAATCTAAGCGAAATCCTGTTCTCAAAAAAACTGTTCCAGCTGGTACGGCTCCCTGGAAACACATGGCCGCTGCCGACACTTCGTTCGTTGGACTTGTCGGGAAATCCTTTCGTCGCTCTGGAAACTGCCTCCTTCGACACGCTGCCGTCGCTGCAGTTCCTTAATCTGTCGAATTGCAGGAACCTGAAGACCGTTCATGTAAGTGCATTGGCTTAACCTAAAAAATATTCCTAAAAAATATTTCGCTGGAAACTTCTTTAGCAATCCTAAGTCGATAGACATCTGCGAAAAACTCAAAAACTTGCTTGGATCTCAGTTCGTTGCCTCAATCGAAAGCAGCCTTTCACCTTTACAGAAGTTCCTTTTATCCAAGGAGGGGCCAATCTTGGATGCTTGATGTACTAGTTAAATGAACTATTTTCCCCTATAGCTTCACTACAGATAATTTCTAGCACAATAGGCAGAAAAAGGGCAGCATTCAACCTGTTATGTCAATTTAAATAAGCAATTTTTTCCGCCCCAACATATGTGAATACGATTTTTCTTCTGAAACTGAAATTTTTCTGCAGAAACATTTCACATGATGATTACGGATATAATAATCATTTTGCACTGTATTGAAATTTTTGTAGAATTACAGATTGTGCAGTGATATATGCATCTCAGAATCCTCAAAAATCTTGTTCATAGAGATCATCTTACCATAAGATAGATGCGTGCCTACGTCGCCCGAAAGACTGTATCGTGAAGAAAAGGCCAGACGCACCACTGAGATAGCCCAAACGCTATGAACCCATACCCCCTCCCCCTCCAGGGCTGGGATTCATGAACACATAACCAGACAAAACCAGGCTACCAAACCAACTCTGCGCCTTCTAACATCACGTTGTCCATAGAATAACCAATTACGCTAACCATCGTTGACTTACTGGGTTAATGTTTCATAAAAAAAAAAAATAAATCTTAGCTCGGGCGCCGTCGCACCCGCTCGCAGCAGTGCATCCGATGCTCTGCTCTCTTCATCCATTAAGGCTTCACTAAACGTTTTCCACCACATCATATCCGTTCCTTAACTTTCACATTATCTCATAACCACCATCACTGACCAATCACAAAATTTCGTTTCACACACAACCTCTCAGACATACAAAGTAATCCCGTTAGTTACGATGTTGACCGTGTTGTTCGCTACGTAGCGTAATATGTCTCTGCTCATGCCATAAAGGATTACTGCACGGAATTAGGAAAAACGCCAGATTTGGTCCTAAAAATTATCACTGGCATGAGAAGTAACGTTGATAACAGTGATAAGCATGTGAAAAATTAACTTGGGCTGTTTCACAAGGCTGTTTCAGCGGAAAATTTATATTGATAGCTTGGAGTAGAACTAGTGGACTGGTTTACCCTTACCAACGTTGGATCAATTTTTTCGTAATCCTCCAATCATTTTTAAACATATATTGCACGTGCAAAGCACATAAATTATGAATCAAAACAAGAGAAGGCACAAGATAGTGAAGGAAGCACAAATTCGATGACTAAAAAAGAATAGAAATTGTGAAGGTGGTAATGTTTATGAATCAAAGTGAGTGTAATATCCTATCAATATCGAGATATTGTTTATAGCATTCCTCAACTCAAAAATTCAGCGAATTTCTTGCAGATGGCTGCCTTCGTGTCGTTGACCTCTCTGCGGACGCTGGATCTCTCCAACTGCGCCCTGAACCACATCGCTCCGACCGCGTTCCAGCCCTTTCCACCGCTCACGATGCTGTCGCTGGCTGGCAACCGCCTGGAGACGCTCCCCGCCTCGATGCACCTCTCCACGGTAGCAGCGCTGGACCTTACGAATAACCCGTGGGACTGCTCCTGTGAACTTCGCGCGCTTCAGCTGCCATCTACCGCGCTCTGCGCCTCTCCTGAGTCGCTCGCCGGCATGGCGCTCAGCGATCTTGACCCATGCTCGATCCTGCACGGAATGGTTCTTCCTCTCATCCTCAGTGTCATAGTGTTGTTCCTCATAGTCGTGCTAGTGTCTATTCTGCTTATGAAGAAGCCGGCTCCTCACCGGTCCTCTCTCTACCACCACCAAGCGCTCATCAACGCGCTCTCTCGCAAGGAGTACGGCTTTGACCAAGCTGGCAGTCCGTACTGCACCAGCGACGAATCGCAGGACTCCGCGTACGAGAGTCCCACGTCCGCCTTCCTGCCCAGGCAGCAGGCTCCCCAAAGGCCGCCTCCCTCTCATCTCCCACCGCTGGTGGCTCCGGACGGAAACTACCGAATCCTCACCAATTACCCTGTGCCAATGACGCAGTTGTAAATAGATTTGCATTCCAGTTACCTTCGCCTCTCTTGCTATGACATTTTCCGCATACGGGCCAATTGAACAGGTTCACGAGTCAGCTTTCCCTCATTTTGTGCTTAACTTAACCGTCCGTACACCGATGCTCTGTGATAGGTTGTGCATGTGCATATTTTTTTACGATGAAGTATGATATAATGTCGTTTTGTTCACACAGAAATACTCCAGACCTTGAACACCACATAGCAGGGCCGGTAGTAAAGTACCCTATGACGTGACGTCGAGATGCCGTCACGTCGCCAAGTGCTCCCGACATGACGGCATCCCTGCTCCCAACATGCCGGTATCTACGGCGGCATCTAATTCATTCCTATGAAGCGGTCCTTAGATATTGGTTGGATTCATTCCACATCAAGAGGCTTCAGGGCAAGTTGTTGCTCCACTGCTCGTCAAATCTTGGCCATTAAGGTAAGGATGATGCGAACCAAAGCAACAATGTTAGGTCTTTTTGACTTCCAATGGCTTAACATGTCAATACCCTGCGCATTTTCTGTTTTGTCTAAATTTTCATTCCACCATGCATTCGAAGCGGTTCAAGGATTGGGTGAGGCAACGCATGGAGATGATGATTGTGGTGAATCCATGATCATGTGCGCGACTGGGTCCTCTTTCGCCCGCATGGAAATATTCAGTATGTCAAAAGCAGTCTTAGAGAAGGAATTAGAAATGAACTTATACGTAGTAATGTCCTGATTAGCATGTAATAGCTGTGACAGTGAGCACAGCTACAACTGCTGGGTGGCGTAGGTATTGTAGATAGTGTGAAAACGGCCAAGAATGAGCTATCTACATGGTGCGTGTAGATGTCAGATTTCAGATTTTAATACAGAATCGCAAATGTCACTTATGTCATTCTCTGTCCATGAAGTCACTAATCAAACTCTCGTAATACCTTTCTTGCGGCGGATATGAACAGAAAGAAATCCAATTCTTTCCAATACAGAAAAGAGTCCAATTCTAGTCGTGGACAGAGCAATTCCGTCTAAAAGAAAGCTTAGGAGAGATGCCGACGTCAGTCGTTCTCCCGACCATAGCCGAACTTCTGCGTCGGCACCCCCTCACCATAGCATGTTCTCTCATCATTTTCTGACTTCCCGCCATGAGCTCAGGTCGTGTTGGGAGCAATCGAGATGCCGACAGCCGTGAGGTCATTGCTGCCAACGAACTGGCGTCCGACGTGAGGGTACATGGTTGAGAATGCAAAGTTCCCGACATCATTCTCAAAATACACCGGCAGTGACCTCACATCACGGCGGCAGCAGGTGGCTGCCAACATTTAGGACTTTACTACCGGCCCAGGCTCCTTTGAACTCGCTCGCACCTTACCTGTGACGTGGCACTCTGACTGTCTGCGCATCCACATATTTCACGGATACAATCATTCCCAATTACGATATGTCCTCTGATTAGACCTGTCCAAACGGATAGTGCGGAGCGTGCGAGTGGGGCCGCTTCACTGCAATCTGGCATTGCTTACAAAAGGCATGTATCGGAGATGTTAAGATACAGCAAGTACCAGTAAAAGTTAACTGTAAACAGTATGATAGCCGTCATCACCTAAAAAAGCTTGTCTGGACGAGTAGATCAACAGTTGACGGGATGGGGGAAATGCTCACTGCGTCGGAATCGTGACATTACCCTGAATGTTGCTGGATCTCCTCCTCAGAATGAAAAAATTCTGGTAACCCTGTTATCTGATCACTGCCTGGCATGGGTGCGGAAGAGAATGGATGGTGTTCCAAAAACAGCCTGGTTGTCCTTCAGAAAGATAAAGCGTTTGTCTTCATGAGCAGAGGCGCGTTTGATTCAAATTCCAATGAAAAAAAGGAAATCGCAAACGCACGAATCGCTCTAACAACAACTTTTTGACTAGAGTTCTGGATAAATAGATAAAAATAAAATAGGAAGAAAATAAAAAATAAAATGGATAACACGTAAGGAAAATAATAAGATGGGAAGAAAATAAAAATAAGTAAATAAGATATTAAAATAGCTAGAGCTTTCTGGAACAGCGTTGCTGTTTACTACGGTACGATTTCGTGCAGATTTTGCTTCCTTTCTGTAGAAGTCCGGAAAACAAACCAAGCCGCTAGAATGCTCTATACTATAGAAGAGCATGCCCGAAAACTTTTCTTCGTAACGGATCATCATCACACTAATTCAGTGCATTTGATGGCAATGAAAACTTCCCCTCAAACCTCGTTGTGATTTTTCGAATATTCACTGAAGACGAGTGCACAAACGTGAACGATCACCTATCAAATCACATCAGTTTTCCTAATTATGATAAGTATCGGATGCCATTCAACCATTTCAACAGCAACGATCGATCAAACCTTCTGCAATGCTTCCATGTTCTCCGGATTCCGGAAAATTTGTTTTCGTCATGTATTTCGCCTGATTCAGGCGAGCAAACACCGAAACTTCAACTGCTCTCCAGCAAAAACAGCCTCGAGGGAACCCGAAAAGTGATTCGTTTGAAGGTGGAGGCAAAACAAAACACGTTTTTCACTCTCGCTATTTTTTTAAATATTCATCACTTAACCAGCTTTCATTTTTAACAAATGCCGCTCCACTGTTCTATAGAAAATCGCTCGCCTGGTTAGGGCCGCGTGGAAGAATACTATTACAATTTGATTGGCTCATTCAAATAACATCTAGTCATCTGGTGACCACTTTGTTTATCCGCTTATCAACTGGCTACTCACAACATATGATTATTTATTGCGACGTAGTCAACTATTATACATGGTATGTACTAAGTCTTTAACAAAACACGCTCTCAATGATTCACAACGAGCCACAATACCACAAAAACTAAATACCAGGACAAAGTCATGTACAACAATCACGCTATGCTAATCTATACAATTGAAAGGTATATGGAGGTAGTTTTAGAGTACTCTCACAGTGCATTTCCACATGACTATATACAAGAGAAGGTAGGGGATTGGAAATGGCAGGGTTCGAGCCGTATGCTGCTTCATCTTCGCCTTCCGTGTGGAGATCTTGATCTCGTTGCTGATCGTCTTCTGTGTGGAGATGAAGAAGATGAACGCCGTCTAAACGATCACATGTTAATCCAATTACTCTTGCTCAACTGTACAAATCGTATAGCATAGTATGCACGCGAGTCATAGTCGGCGACACCTGCCGGCAGTCGCCACCAAACTGAGTGTGCTTCGTGCTATAGAATCTCTAACATAAACCCAACTAATACCTTCTTCGTTTACTGGCTTCGTGATGTGGTCTATCTTCAGAGCTATTGCGCTTGCGGCTACTGGTTTGCGGTTTGTTGTCCTCTGAAAAAAATGCTATTCCTCCATGAAACAACGTTGGGCAGACGAATATTGAGGGCTCAAATATGTCTAATCGAGAGACCCATGTCTCCGCACGGCCTAACACGTAAAAGTCGCAGCTTCGCTGACGCTGTACTGAAGACGATAAAGGGAAGGGACGACGCCAACCGGAAAACATTCAGAAAGTTATACAGGATGGCCATAGCAAAGGGTGGGGGAAACACTTCAGAGAAAGTGCTTTGCGTTTTGATGTATGGGCTTGGGACACAAATTTTTCCAAAGCACAGCTAGACGAAATTATTAAAGCACTGCAACAAAGATCAACTGCGGAAAAGCAGAAACCGACCGTCACTGCTGCTTGATCTTCGGCGACGACGCCTTTCGGGAGATACGCTCACTTCCTGAACCCTCGAATGCCTCGCAGTGCCTTGATTGCGAGATATTGATATTAATAATGAAATATTAAAATAATATTGAAAATTCATTGAAGAGAAAAAAAAGTTTTTGTGAAAAACAGTTGCTGAGATATGTCCATTACGATTGTACCTTTCTCATCTCTACCATTTCTTGGATCTCGTGAGTGTTTTTCTGTATCGCGTTTTGAGGACTGCTGTCTGGACTTGGTTACTTCTGAAAAGAAGCAAAGCTAAAGATAAAACAGAGAACTGTAGAGCTGAACTAGTCAGTTCGCCATGACTGCTGCAAAGCCATAAAAATATGTCCACACTGCCTCTAAGTACTGCTCGAAACGTATGGGTGCAAGTTTTAATACCTTCATCACTGCTGCTGTCATGTCTTCGACGACCTTCCTTGCGAGAATTGTCTTCCTTTCTATGACCAACTCTGTCAGGTGAGCTCTCTGAAATACAACAAAATATTAGGTGTTAACATAAGTCCTTGCGCTTTTTTCATTTGCGATTTTCTCCACCCTAGTGCATTTTCCCCCAACATTTTCTATACCTACTGAAAGCTCCTTTCTTCCTCTACAATAATACTGTCATGCTTTTTCACAGAACTATTGAATCACTTGATTTTTAGGCTTAAGAAGAATAACCCCAATTTGAGGAAAAACACCATTTCCTCCTTGTATTCAATAGGGACCAGAAAGCACTCGATACTGTTTGGACGTGGAAGCACTGCAAAATATAAACGCGGAATTACATTACCAGTGGAAGTGTTGTAGGACCAGTTTGGCGATGCTGGCAAGGGTGGGGCCCGATGTCACCATGGGGTAAAATGGCTAGACCCGTGGGAATGGAGAATCACCCCAGTTATTGGATAGCTCTGAGAGGTATGACGTCCATCTAGACCATACGATTCACATGGAGCACTTCCAGGGCCTTCCCGACGAAAATCTGTTTGGTCGAGGTGGTTGGTGTCGTTAGGACCAAATATGTCTTCCTTTGGCTTCGAAAATCGCTGATGACCACCCATTTCAAGCAAAATGTCTCTTTCATACTTAGCACAGGTCGTTTGCCCAGTTCTGATGGCCTTTCGAGCTTTAGCTGAATGCCAGAACAGGCAGCTGTCGGTTGCGGTGTTTTTCATTGACTCATTGCTCCACTTCGCAGGCTCAAAACTCGAGCAAACTGTCATTTTACCGAATTCTGTTACAACATTCTTGTAGGGGAAGATTAGCGCTTTCGAATCGTTTATGACTTGTAACTGAAAGATAACAAATAGGCGGAGAAAAGTGCATCCGAAAAAAAAAGCGCAAGGACTTATGTTAACACCTAATAGAACCGCAATTCAATTCCGAATTCATGAAATCAGTTGCCTCTCTTCGATGCTACGGTCATCTCGATTTCATATTTGAAACGTAATAAAACTGACTGACATGTCGTCCCTCTACACAAAAATTCAATAGCATATGGTGCTGCAAAAGGCTTCGCCTACTTTTAACAGCGGACATCTTACCGGATGCTAGTTTTCAGCTCCAAAATATCCTTATCACAACTCTTTGTTTTTTATGGTAACTATTTTAGCCTTTCCGGTCCGAACTCTTTCATTATTCATGATTACCTCCTCGTAACTACCTCTTTAAGATATCTATATCCCAAATCATAGCCACGGAACACCATTAAGATGTAAATTGAAATAAAACAGAGAAATCAAGAAGTTGAGCATTATTATAGACCTGTTAGTTGAGAAATAAAGTTAGAAATGTAGAAAGAAGTCGATTAAAGTAAGAGATCTCACCCAGTAAGAACGATTAATTTAATGGATCAAAGGGATCGAGAGATGTCCAGGAGCCTCCTATATGTATTAGCGTATTACTGCCCATAAAAAGTGTCTCACCCCAAAAGAAGTTTCAAACTAAGTTTCAAGCTTCAAAAGTTTTGCATACTGAATAAACGGCAAACCGTACCGCTGTCGCTGTCCGAGTCATGGCGACGACGATGAGTTCCCATCTGGGGTTTTGTCCCATCCTCTTCTATAAAACAACGGATTTATCCCTTCAAAACAGAGGCATGAAAAAAGAGAAGCAGACATCAGGATTTAGTTCCCCTGCAACTGCACGAAATAGCAACATGAGTTGCACCACAAAGTTTTCTGCAAGGGTTTTCTTTCTGAAACTTTGGCTGGAAAGAAACTTATCATGCAAAGTGTTACAGAAACTAAATGTGATCCTTCCTTAATGTCTAACATATTCGCGACATTGCGATTTTGGCATACATCGCCATTTGGGGCACGCGCTCCCTCCTAAGCATACTTTTGCGCCCGACTGGTTGTGCATGCAGTCCCCTGCGGCAGATATCGCATGCTCGAATGGTCGTGGACGTTGTTGCGATCGAGTCAAAATGGAATTTTATCGACTACAGTTACTAGAAAAACCGACCTCTCAGCGCTACTTAACTGACGCAAGATAGCTCCAAAGCCATATACGGAAAAAAATAAGTTGATGAAAAGATTAGGTCCTGTTCAGACAAGTCTCTATATGCGAAAGTGCTTACATCCAGCTCTTACTTGGTAGGCATTAGTGCTCACCAAATTTTGTGATGGATGGAAATGCAAATTCATGGTAACCGAGAACACAGGCAGCACAGCTCTGTTCAGAAAGACGTTGGAAATGGGAAATTTGTCCCACATTTGTGCATGTTCGATGCGTACTTGCCCACAAGTGTAGGCACACTCACAGCCGTGACTTGGCTTAGGTACAGGTGACACGCACGTATTTGCAGCCCGCGGCTATTCGCGGCGGCCACACAATGTTTTCATTGAGGGTGTACATGTCCTGTTGGCCGGTCTTCATCGATAATTTACCGAAAATAGATTAACTCAACGGGCGATTGATGCACTCATCTAGTATAAATTGACCTAATAAGGAACCATTCGGCACGAACAAATTATAGCAGTTCTGCTCAAAACCGATGACATACAGTAGATACAGGAAAATGGGAGGAATTAGATTAACAAGGCGCCCTAACTACTGCGAATATAGATGCGAAATAAATAAAGCCAAATGCGCATACAAGAGAGAACAGTTGCAATATTGGCACACAAACTGTTCGTTCACCAATACTGCACCGCTGCTTCTAAATAGTGGTTCCACGGTCAGCGCGCTTCATTATCCTAATAATGAGCGAAATTGAACGGAAGATATGGATAGAATGCGTACAATAAAGCACACCCTGGCTCCATGCATTTAGCCGAGAAATCTTTCGCCTTTTACATACACGATATTGAAACGACATGTGAACATACTTACCGCTACTACTGCTAGAATCTTGTCGACGTCTAATTATTTTCGATTCCCTACTATCACCTGGAATAAAACTACGGATGAGAGAAAGTGTAGAAAAAAATTAAAGGAACGAGGAATTAAGGAACACACTTGATAATTTTGACGACGATGATTCATCACGTTTCCTTTTCTTGTGTGCCTTCTTTTCCTTTTTATCCTTGCCTTCTTTTCTTTTATTACGTTTCTTTTCTTTTCGTTTTTTCTTCTTCTTATCATCGTCGCTTTTTGTAGTGCCCATCAGTTTTCTAAAATAGTGATGCTGTGCTGAATCGCATCGATGAATTCAATCTAGAATGATTGGCCAACTTCATAAGTTTCTTCTTTTCTTTATCACTCAGGCCAGCAAGGAACATCTTCATTTGTTCGGCTTCGTTCGGTTCAGCTTTCAACGTACTCACTTCTTGATCTTCACGGATAACTGAAAGAAATACAGCTGCATGCAATAATTCCATCAATTCATCGAACAAGTAGTTAAATAAAGTATCAGACACTCTCGTCCTAACGCTTACATACTTCATCCAACGAAAGATAGCTTCAGTTTTCCAGCTTAAAAAAGAAAATGAAGAAGGAAAGAATGCGGTCTTTTTTCGCGTTTGATGCTGCTTTTGGTTGCCAACGCCAGCTATCGTTCAGATTCACACACAGCTGGGAGCTACTGCTAAGTTTCCTACGGCAGTAGCGCCAAGTACATTAACTTCATTTTGCCAAGCGAGGATAGCTTTCGCTGTTACATCATTTTCCCGCATATCAATAACTACAGTCGTTCCAAAAAATACTTGCCTCCGACATCCACCGCCCGTCTGCTAAGCCGCGCCGCTCCTCCTGTGCATTATCATACGTGTTGCGACGTAGCTCAGTCGACGCGCAGTTTAGCGGGAGGCAAGTATTTTTTGGAAAGACTATAATTAGTCTTCTCATCCATGAGGGCAGTGATGCAGCAGGTGATAAACGTTTGACTTATGCTATTATACTAGATATATTTTACGTCAGAACTATATAAGCCTACCGTTTAGAACATTTCCCTTAAGGCGAAGACCATGTGTATCCTTCATTTCTTCAGCAAGCTGTGTACGATCCATAAAATTGCCTTTCTCCATACGATCTTCCTTCAAACGAGACGGACCAACAGCCTGACGTTCCTTGCGCAACTCTTTAATTAGATCCGATGGGTTGTTGGCATCTGAAAATATCCGACGGCAGTACAAAACCGTGCGAGTAGAAACCATCGAAAATAGCATCACATTGGGTAAAGTAATTCATAATTTCCTAGTACTATATGAGAATGCCGTGTATGTAGATTTTTTTCTGCGAGCAACAACTTCCATAGGACTAGCAGATACGCAAGCAGCAATTAGAAATGAATTATAAAGCTCATAAACACATCTTGATTAACGTGAAGCATTTGAACAGACGACTTACATCCAGCATCCTCAAAGTTTCCGCTCATGCCGTAGAGAGGACACTCATTATCTGTGTTCAAATGACCCCATTTATGACATTTGCAGCATCGAACATTGCGGACCTGAATGAAAGTAATATTTAATGCTTAGTAAGATACGAGAATTAGTAATAAATTAAGTAATAAAATAACAATAAGACAACAGAGAAGAGGAGGGAAAATTCCCTATGAAAAATAGAGTGGTTGTGTAATTGTGGTTTGACCTGTATTCCAAAAGGCTGATCTTGAATCTGGTCGTTATCCTTAGCCCATTCCTCCCGAGGCGCTTGATATTTGCGCTGCCATTCAAATTTCGGTTCCTCCTGAAAAGAACAGTTCTCACATACACAAAATACCATAGAAACAGATCTTACCTTCGGCTCTTCCCTTCTGGCCATTCCAGCAGGTGCATCGTACATGAACGACAAGCCCATTTTCGCCTTTTCGTCACCAAGGAGCGCCCTATCAATGGTATTTTACTAATAGCACTGTGTATATTCCAAAAAGGAGGAATGCTTAAGGTTTCGTTTGTTGGTACAGACACTAAACACAACCAGAAAATGAGCTGGCGGAGAATAACCGCCTTCTCATCTTCTAAGAACAAAAATTTACATGAAAAGAAAACTATAATAAGCAGAAAAACAATGAACTTACTTATTATTAAGCATTTCCTGTTCTTTTTCGTACTGAACACGAAGATCCTCCTGTCTCTTGTCATCAATCGCTTTTTTCTGGCGCACCTCCCATACCTTAAATCACAGCTGGTAGATTAAGCAGTAGTATAAAAACAAAGAAGAACTTATCACAAACCCTTTTCAAGTTCCACCACGCACTTGGGTGGAAGTCCTTTTTGGACATAAAATTTTGGAAGCCCTTCCCCATCTTGCTTTAGATAGACTGATAGTGTGGTGATCCTAGAACAATAGTCATTAAGTAAGAGCATATAGAAAACCAAAAATTGATATAATCGAGTGTATGTATCTGAGGAATTGACCCCGGAGTCACAGAACATTTTGAAAAAAAAAAATCTAGCTTTTTTCAACAACAACATGCAATAACAACAATCAACAATAATCTTGAAATGAATGATGAGATGAAATACAGCACGGACGATTCCCACGCGTTCTCTTCAACACTAGCACAATATGAAGATGCATACAATAGGCAATAACAATGTGAGATAACAACTACAAGGAGAACACTTTGACAGTACTGTCAGCTGATCCACTAGCGATTAGACGTTCACTCCACGCGCAGCATAAAACGCGATCTTCGTGACCATATAAATCAAACAGTGACGTCTTCGAAGATCTATAAATAAAAATACATCAGTTCGCGGCAGAGTGAGGTAAATCATTTGTTCTTCCTTTGATGGAGCACCAAGTGAAGCGCTATCGGCAAAGTGTGGTGAGCAGTAATTTTCGAAAACAGTCATTTCTGGTTTTGACTCATAAGAAAAGTGAAATTCTGTAGTGTGTTCCACCAAGAGACAGAGTTGCGAAGATATTAGAGAAAGAGAGAACGCAAGAAATAGTATCCAGAGAGGCGGTGAGAAATGAAGATCATAGGCACAAATACTCAATTATCAATATTGGAACGGACTACAATTGGATAGCATTGAAATGTTGTGAATTCCCCAAACATAGCTTATCGCTAACACTAATCATGCATATCAAAGGAAGCGCAACTGGGTGGTCCATCCAAAGCAGTAGTTCCACCTAGCTGTAACGGTTTCGAGTTGAAAAACCCATAACTGCTTACTTCGTTGACTTTAGAGAGACTACTTATTCCCCCCCCCCCCCC
>JARK01000001.1:56501-80204 GCA_000688135.1 Ancylostoma ceylanicum
GGGGGGGGGGGGGGGGGGGACGTCTGCCAGGGTATGAGAGGGGACATCTGCGAAATGTGGGGATAACACTGCCGCTATAGTCCTCCGATTTACGAAAAAAGGCCCAAAAATCGTAACGAAATCGTAAATAACGACAAGGAAGTAATCTAGCCATGGCTCTTGTGCCAAACGAACAAATATGCATGGCTTGTACATATCTGTTAGCATTTCGCATCTGAATTCAGAGCGAATTCGCGCATTTTTGCTTATGTTTTTCATTATTGAAAGGCAATGGCTCATACAAAATTCATCTTCGAGACTTCTGTAGAGGTTTGCTAGAACCGTAGATTGAAGGGTGATAAGGAGTACCACAAAAACATCGAAGCAGGTCAGCACTTCATCCCCTAACAGGTACCAAATTGCCTACGCCGAACGATTGCTTGGCTATCACGTAAGCAGGCAGAACAATCGACATTTTCGACCCCAGAAGCAATAAACAGAACAAAGAGAAAACGGTCTAGTCCAGAGCGGCCAATGATAGTGTTTTTCTCAGACCAAGATAACCGCATAAAGCATGGAAAAACTTCTCTTGGTCATAATGTATCACTGTAAGGATGAGATAGGAGAGTTCTGGGAGGAGCTGCTTTGCACTAGATGTCTCGGGGCATTCTCAGAATGAACTTGTTAACAGAAAAGTAAGAAGTTTCTTGCGTTTATTAGTCGTACTCAGACCCTCAGTTACGATTTACGATTTACGACGTCTTTGGAAAATTTACGATTACGGCACGCATGAAAGAACACTTGGCAAGTAAGCGACGTAGCAGCTTGGTTTTAGCTTTGGGGAAACATAGACATGAGTTGCACAGTGGACGAGATTTCAATGTGATGTGCGCGATCCTAGCCTACGAGCCTGGAGTCTCAGCAAGGAAGAACCTAGAGGCGTTTTGGATTTCGGCTCGGAATCCAGTGATGAACAACCGAAATGAGTGCTTGTCGGCTACGAATGATTTCCAACCCCTCATGCCTTTCTGAGAGCTGGTGAACATTGTCATCTGTAGATCGTTGTTTCATTTGTCACATATGGGGTGGCGTGCTTGCGCACCACTAATCCCTCCTCCTCTTTCGTTATCTCTAGTAAGCCAGACACGTCATTGATACCCTGCGATGATGGTTGGCTATGATACGCAGGCAATGATAAGGATGTGGACGGAGAGTGAGCGGTGCGCCGGCACGCCACCTTGGATCGAAAACACTGTAGCTGAAGATGATGTAAAGGAAAAAAAACGTGCATCAGTTTGCCCAGATATTTGAACTTGAATTCAGGTACTGGTAAGAATTTGTTGAGATGTGAATGTTCCAGAACTAGTCGCAGTTCTTACCTTTCGAGATGCAAAAAAAAAACGAGGTTATGCTGAGGGATTTGCTGAATTGCTCCAGTCTTGAATCTGAAATTCTGAAGGTAACGAATTCAGCATGCTCGAGAGCTGTTTCTTTCTGTTCTGATGAAATTAAGGTTTTTTGGAGTGCTCGCAAAGGTACCAAGTAACTCAACGTGGTACTGGAGTAGAGCTAATTGAATAGGTTGATAGCCAACCAAACTGCACGTTTGAACGCCTACTCCTGAAGTAGTCGTATCACTGGAGCCCATACTACTGATGATTGTCGAAAAGAAATTTTTGCTGTACCTTGGAGAGGTCCTGGAACAGCAATGAAACGGGGAGCCAGGCTGCTTCCCTTGCTGAGAAAGGCGCAAAAGGTGGAGGTAGTCATCTTCTCCTGGTGGTGTGCTCATCTTTTTCTTCTTAATCTTTTCAGAAACTCGCTGAGGCGGAACGCGTTGCATTGAGTAATTCATTTATATTATCCAAAAACTGGAATTCCCCAGAGTGATTGTCTAACCTCGAGAGATTCACTTCTGACAGCCAAATATTGGTTGGAGATGACAAATCCTATCCCATATAAATATAAGTCCCATATAAATTGATACCAGAGGAAACTGCTCTCGAGCATGCTGAATTCGTTACCTTCAGAGGAGTCTGGGAGGATGAAGCACTCTTGGTTCATCGGATGCCCCTCGCAAGTCACTGTATTGGGCACATACGCATTCAACGTCCCTACTATGCTCCTCTACTATGAAGTCAAGTGCGTGGCGCATCCTCCTACAAGATTGATCAACGCTGAGCACTTTATCCTTTATTGGAAACGAATGCTAGTGTAATGTAAATAGAACTGTTACTATCCGCTCGAAAAGTCTGGGATCGTCTACCCGTGAGGCTGCACGGGACGAAGTGTTCCTCGAACGTGGTCTGTAGTACTACTCCAAGATGGAAGCACAGATAGATATCACTTTTGATTATATGGCTCGGTTGCCTTACAGAAACTTTGCAATTGTTTAGAGACATGTCTGTGAAACTTTGCAATTGTTTAGAGACATGTCTGTGAAAATAAAAGTAGTCAGTCCCTTCCAATTACTCGATAGATGGGTTTTGACACTGAGTATGTAATTACATAGTATGGATCATGCCTGCATAATTTAATGGTAAGATTTTTAACGTGACATTTGTTGTCACCACTTCTACAGACCCGTTCTTGAAGGATTGGGCAGTTCGTTGAAAGATGGGACAGATTAGCCCCTAAATGGAAGCACAATCATGGGTTCTACATTTCTAGACACCAATGGCTTTCAGTGGAAACGAAAATTGTGTAGAGGTGAAAAATGGCAAGTTCTCTCGAGTCGTGCGTCAAATACATTCTGGAAGACACGGCTGTCGTCTTCGACTGCATGTAAGCCTGCAACAAAATTGGAGCGCCACTGCAAAGCTTCAGGCAACTCAGAGTCAATCACCAAATAAAATTCGTTGAGCCGAGGACTGCTCCTCACATTCATAACATCGATTGTCGCTGACTGACACTTAAGAACCTCGCGAAGCGCGAATATTGGATCAACACTATAAAGGGAACACTAGCCTTTGGGAGACGAGTCCGGAACAAATAATAAGACCGTCTTCGACGTTTCAAATCAAAATGCGAACTTTCGAGAGCTCTTTTGCCGAGAGAATTCTGACAACTTTGGGGTAACGGTGAGCCCGCCATCAGGAGCTTGGATCGACCTGGTTCTCATTCGAGACAACTGGATATTGGGGTGGAACTCCTCTTCCCACTGCGCACGCTACTTTATTTGAGGTAAGATATTTCTGTGTCACCGATTGAAGAAACTCTGTCCTCTTAGTCATTGAACATATCATGTTTTCTCTTCCTAACTTCTCCACGCAGTTGTTATCCATTCTTACAAGAGTTTGAAATCCAGCCTGGCACGCACACATTGATGTTCAAACTAAATATCACTCTTGCTGGCTTCATTCTTGATATATTTCTGTCCACAACTTTTTTTTGTTTTTAATGAACATTTATCATCGTCCTGAGCTGAATTTTCCAGCACCAAGCAACGAACAAGATCCTGTGTCAACATCGTATGACTGCATATCGGATGCGACCCTGGATTTGTTCAAAGCACAGAATTCATCTTACAACAAAAGCACAACAGAACATTTTTCCGGTCAACATACGACATAAAAGTAGTTTTTCTCTCGAAATTCTAGTTTTATTTAAAAACTAGTTGCTGAGTATTAACATAGGCGTGTGAAATCACATGAAATGCAAGTTTGATGCAGTAAGCAATGTGGCGCCGTGGAAGCGTCTACGTCCCGCAACAGAGAATACGCAAGAATAAACATAGGTTTATTGACTAGTCCACTAGGGGCGAAAAGCCGTATACGAATATGCGGAAGATAGATCATAACGGGTTGACGAGGTGGCGGTTGGCGAAGGGGATGTTGGAGCTGGGCAGACGGCCCGTCGACTTGACCGCTGCTTCGCGCGCCGGCATTCAGGGCTTCTCCTCCCATGAGTCACGCTTGACCGTCCACGCCCTGAAGGAGATGAGTCAGCCCTGGGCTAAACTATCTGGTGACAACACTGTCATGTCTTGCCTCTTGCTTACACCTCCCCCCTTCCTTTTAAGTCCGTCCCGGACTTAGGGTAACGAGAACAACAAGAAAAAAAACTTACCATCTACAGTTGATCTTACATGTTGTCAAAGTATCGGCGAACGTCAGCTGCTTTGACGACAGCGTTGAGAGAATGAGCCCATTCGAGGACTCGGCTCCAAAATGGGACACGAGTGAGGGCTTCCGCCTGTCCCAGAATGAATTGTCCTTGCCGACATCGAGAAATGGCGACATTCATGCGGCGGTAGTCGTCCAAAAATCGGCTGTTTCGGAGTCAACGTCCGTTCTGGTCGTGAGAAGGATGACGACTTCTTTTTCTCTTTCTTGTACGGAGTCAACCGTTGTCAGCTCCACTCCTGTCTCGGCGGCAGTGTTTTGGAGGCGGCGGTACTGTTCCCGGTAGAATGTGATAACACAGATGTTATTGGGGGCTATGCCTTTCCCTGTGAGTCGACGAATCAGGCTGAGGCAAGTGCGCGCCTCAGAGTCATTCTCACAAATAGAAAGTTACACAACTAGGACACAAAGTGGACACATCCAGGTGCGAAATGGTAGACACATCCCGGGGTGTGCTAGATGTGTCAACTATTTTCCGCCGATTCTAGATGAGTCTACTTTGTTTCCCGGATGTGTCTACCAGCACGGACTGACGCACCTCCATGTGTCTACCTTGAGTCCACCATGTGTCCACCTTGAGTGCTGGTAGTGTCTACTTTTTGGCTGAAATGGTAGGGTCCACCAAGATTACGGGATGAGTCCACATTGTGTCATGGTAGACTCCACTTTGTGTCACGGTAGACTCCACTTTGTGTCATGGTTGTATCCACCAAATGGGCGAGCTGACTCTTGGTTGTGTCCACCATGAGTACTGGATGTGTCCACTATGTATCATGGTAGACTCTACTTTGTGTCATGGTTGTATCCACCAAATGGGCGAGCTGACTCCTGGTTGTGTCCACCATGAGTACTGGATGTATCCACTTTGCAGATGTGGTCATAGCGAGTAACTCTGGCCATCTAGCCAACATCTTCATTTTCATGAACGCCTAGACGACGCTCTATTTCTTTTGCTGCAGGCCAGCACTAGGTCGCATATAGAGCGACGGGTCGGACGACAGATCGGTAAATCTTTGGCTTTGGTCTATCCAGAATGTTCTTATCGTACAATACGCCTGTCAAAGAGCGCCATTTCAACCATGTTGCATAAATGCGTGCAGTGACATCATGAGAAAGGCAACCGTCGAACGAGATGTTTGATGCAAGGTACTTGAAGGTTCCATATCTTGAAAAGTCAGTGCCCCCTACGCTTATCGTGCCTACTTGGTTTACGTCGATAGATTCGTCAAGTATTTAGTCTTCGCGACATAGACACAGAAGCCAAACTGAGCGAGTCGGTCGCTCCAGGCTTGTGTTAGCCTCTCCAGCTCACATTTGTCTAAAGACGCAATCATGACGTCGTCCGCATACAGAAGCTTCCAAAGAGTGGGATCCTGCAGATCTCGATTAATAGCATCCATGACAAGAATCAAGAGGAAAGGAGAAAGAGCTGAGCCCTGATGGACGCAAACGGTAACAGGGAATTCCGTCGATGTGCCGGCTGGTGCTTGCACCTGGCTCCTCGGGTAGGCGTAGGAAATCCGCACCGCACCCATTCGACAAGCTCTTCGGGTCGGGACACGATCAAAAGCCTTTTCCAAATTAAGAGAAGCGATATGGAGCGCCTTCTGCTTCTCACGATGTTTTTCGATCAGAAGACGTGTAGCATGGATGGCGTCCGTCGTGCCACACCTCGCTACAAATCCACACTGATTGGTGGACAAATTGACGATGTCCTGAATACGACGGTCGAGTACATGTTCAAAAACTGTAAGACAGGAGTCAGACCGGTCGGCGATTCAAGCAGTCAGCGGGGCTGCCTTTGCCTTTTCAAATCGGAATCGTCGTGATTCGTTGCCATTCTTTTCCACAATTACCCAGTTGAAAACTTTGTTAGCCATGCAGCGAAACTCCAGCATTCTGACTTCCACGGTTCCACCGCAACATCGCCCGGACCCGTGGCTTTACCAGATTTCATTTGAATCGGTGCGGCCTCTTTTTTCTGAACTGTGGTCGAGTGGAAAAGTCCATGCGTCGGCGGGAGTTGAGGGATGGAAAGGTGGGTAAATTCTTCAATTGAGACCTTCTCGAAGCCCTCGTACAAACGCTCTCTCACCTTTCTGTAGTCCACCAGAAGTTTGCCGTGCTCATCGTTGATTTCGCGAAACTTTTCCACATCTTCCGCTTGCCGTCTACAGGACTTGGCGAGACGATGGATAAGTCGTTCGCCATCTCTCGTGTCCAACTACTTGTTGCTTTTTCCATAATGGGTCACCTTTGCCATAGCCACAGCTTTCTTCGCTGTCCTTCTCGCTTCGCGATACTTGCGCCAGTTATCGGCGCTCTTAATTTCGAAAAGAAAACGTGATGGAGACGTTTCTTTTCTCGGACTGTTACTTCACTTCGTCCGTTCATGGCCGAACCTGCTTGTCTATTTTCCGACGATTGGTCGATTGGCCTCAGAAGACGTATCCGAGAAATGACGGCATCTTCCTTTTCCTTTGGTCACCACCATTTAATCCGACTCGGTCCACAACTCTCATCCTATTTCTGCTTCGGCGGTGTGATTTCTATCGTGCAGGTTAGCGGACAGTGCTGCGAGGAAACCGCCTCGTAGGATATGACTTTTGCTTCCGGGACGAGCATCTGGTCTCGATACCTCACTAGGAAGTAATCGATCTGCGTCGTGTTGCTGCCGCTGTAGAAAAGCACTTTTTGCGCTCCAAGAAGCATCTAAGCAGTAAACCGCTTTTTGAAGATTTTGTGAAACTTGTGGGAAAAAATGCACCACGGCAACCCACTCTTTTTTCGAAAATTTGTTTTGAAGCCAACTATGTAAAACTATTTCGTGCCAGTTTTAGGGTTTTTTTTTCAAGGGATTGCACTCGTTAGACGTCTCTTAGTGCCATATCCCAGCAGAATGTAACCGCGCCTTCATTTGCAGCATATTGTTTTCATGTTATCTTCGTTTGCATTTCTATCTCCATTTAGTTCCCCCCACACTCCATTTATGACTATTTTGAAGTTTCTTGTGTCGCTCACGGCGCCTATACTCGTAGAGTTGGGTTGCTTAGATGCTTGTCACGACGTGTAGGAGTAGATACGATCGCAAATCCCTTTAAAAAAAACTAGGCAAGTGAGCTAAAGTAACCACGAAACACCAGTGTAAACATCAGAAACAAGATAGAAAGTAACAGAAATCATCTGAGAACCACTGATCAGTAGAATTCGCAAGCACAGCCAAGCGAAAGGGTCATACTTCCGCGAAAAGTTCCCTGAGGGATGCGATGCTGGCAGCCAGCCCCCTTGATCGCACTGATTGGCAGCTGCGCCACATGCGAGGCCGCACCTACAACGAACCGCACGCTCAATCCGTCTATCGTTTTGACAAGGACTGTAGAAATCTGAGTATGTAGAGCTCAAAGATAAGTACCCCGTAAGAGTATAGGGTAATTTGTACTAGTCGGACGCACGCACTCATTTGCGGAAGATTCATCATGGAGACTGGTCAACGTGACATGTACAGTGGGCGCGATGGCGGTGGCCCGTCTGCGGCCTCGAAAAGCACGAGGCGCGACCGCGCCGCTCACGATAGAATAGTAGTCGCGGTGGCGAATCTGGCTTTCCTTGACAGTTGTTCATCACATTCGATGATAACTAATAAGAAAACTAACTGACTATCGAGAAAACCTCATGATTTGTTGTTCCAGAAAAAAATTCCTGCTCAAGCGGCGCGGCTACGCCGCGTCCTTTTCGAGGCCGCAGACGGGTCGCCGCCATCGACGCCCACTCAATGAAACGAAAGCGCGCTCGCCGCGATATTGTGAACGCGCGCGACTGAGTTGCGTCAGCTATGCGACTAGTCCTATCCTTCATCATATAGACGCGCGCACGTCAAACGTAGCTAGTATAGCCTTGAGCACACTTCGAGCGACGCGATTTGGTCGCCTTGACTGACTTTTGCACGAGCAATCCAGTCGCCGCGACTCGGTCGCGTGCTTGAGCATTGTTATGAATGGCGACTTCATTGAAACATTCGTTGTTTTAAACCCACTGAAACTTGAATTCTGAGCCCCATTCACACTTGTTTTCTTCACCTAACCTAGTGGTGGTAATCCTTAATAAAAAGTTTCCTTCGTTATTGCTCCCTTCCGATTAGTTTTGGAAGAGTATGTTGTGATTTCAAACTGGTTTCAATGCTATATTTTCGCTAATGGGAACGCTTGTTTTGTAATTTGTTGGTATTTTTGCAAAGTGCTCATAACACGGAATGGTGAGAGAAAAAAGAGGGTTGAAACATTCCAAAATAATGAAAATCGCGAACAAATCAGGAGGTTACTACTTCTCCTAAGCGAAGACTTGCTCATGTTGTGAACAAGGACAGTGCTCGGAGCTTTTTAGAGTCAGAAATCTATACGAGGAAACAGAAATTCTGGGAATCCCCAGCAAAAATAACTGTGAAAGTGAGCGACTACGTCGCGTCGCTTCGTCTAGACGTAGCGACACGCTTGCATAAGAAATGAAGAAAATCGCTGACGACTCACTCACAACATGAAGTAAGCCCAGGGCGCAACTGGCTAGCGATTTGGTCACCAAGTGATTTCTCGTGAGATTTAGTCAAAATCGGCCGCGCGTTCTTGGATGGCTTTTGCAAATTAAAGCGATTGGAATGACCACGGCAGCTTTTGTGATGTTTGCAAGTTAAATCGCATGGCGACCGAATCGCCGTCGCTGCTAGTATGCCCAGGGCTAATGAACTGCTCTTACGAGGAATGAACGTGGTTGAGAGGGGGGGGGGACTTGAAGAAATAACAAATGAAACCGCTTACGGGAAGTTGGACGTGTGAATGGTTATCATTGATTAGTTGACCGGTGTGAACACAACAAGCAGTCCTGTTGGACCAATTTAGTGGACACATCCAGCACTCAAAATTAGTAGACACATCCAGTGCTCATCGTGGGCTGATTTAGTAGACACATCCAGCACTCAAAGTTGGTTGACACATCCAGGACTCAGCCGGTATCAATTGGTAGACACATCCCGCACTCAAATTTAGTGGACACAACCATGACTCTTCGAAAACTGAGTGCTAGATGTGTCAACCAACGTTATCAGGCCATTTTGACTCCTGGTTGTGTCTACTTTTTGATCGTCGGCGAGGCCACGCCCACATTGAGTCCTGGTTGTGTCACGGCGAAGTTTGCGAGTTGAAGTGAGACTTGCTGGCCGCGCGGATGGAGGACCCATGCACATTAATGAACATAAATGGCACCGTCGGCGAGGGATGAGACCTCCACGCACTGGGAGAATGAAGCCTTCCTGGTCTTAGATGAGGAGCCTTTGCGCTGGGCAGTGATCCCCTGAGATTCTTCGTTTGGCAGATGGCTATGGATGCTCTTGCCGGTATCGCCAGTAGAACAGCCAGGGTCGTGAGGTGCTATCGCAGGTTCGGCATCACAGGTCGGAGTCAGTGGTGTATGCTGTTCCTGAGTGCAGCATGGGCTGTGCCTGACACGTCTGCACCTTCGTGCGCTGCCGTGAATACGGGCGGTACCAGTGGGAAGCTCGCGACAACAGTTTCTGCCAAGGAACGAACTTGAGGGGAATCGTCATCCGAAGCAAGCAGCGCCTCCTCTGAAAGATCGAGGTGCTGTCGGTTTGGGGTAGGATAGGAGTCCGCCGAAACCCGGCTAGGAGAAGAAGGGGGCGTAGTGGACGTGTCCATATCTATCACGTAGTAACCCTCGGTGTGAGAATGGACGGTGGTGGTAGGAGCCAGAAAGCTTGCAGGAGAAATCTCGCAGATGGATTCAGGCTTTGCCTGAGCGTCTGAATCATCGTCAAGCGTTGGCGACGTATCTATCGCGGTGTCGTCAACGATGGGTGAAATAGTTTGGAATTCGGCCGGAACCCGGCTAAAGGAAGTAGCGATGTCACTGGACTTAACTGTCGCGAGGTCCGTAAGTGATGAAGGGTCCGGATCAGGCGGTCCTTCCATTACGGCGGAAACACAGATGTTGTTAGAGGACTTGGGCGAGTTTCCTGGAAAAACAACGGTGAAGTCAGTGGGCGCGCCATGGCTTAAGAAAACGCGACGGATGATGGCTACACGAAATCGACGGTAATCGGAACATGAGTCACTACGCGGCTGAGCCGATGCACACGAAACCAAATAAAGGAGAGTGCCACGACTAAGTCAATGTCAGGAACGCTGAGTGGGGATGTCGGCAGTCAATGAGCAAAAAAAAACGTCGTAGTGACGAAAATGCACGTGAGAGCACAAGCACAAGTCCATGTGCATGAGGAATATAAATATCGGACCAACCGGTCAAGCCGAGCCGCGCCGTGACCTGAAACGAGTATTGTAATGGTGTGACACTGGTTCAGAAGTTTCAACTGGTGCAACCCTCACGTTATAACGGCGACCTGTAATACTGAGATCTGTCGCCGCCGCTGACGTGGTTGGTAGCTGTTCTTGATCGGGCAACCAAGGCGTCGTAAATACGGGCCCCGACATAGCGAAGCATTTTTTAACCTGATTCATATGGACGCGTTTAGCTGGTGATTGAGGCGAGGATATGCTAGTGATCACTAGGTGAGGGGGATCGATAGCTATGACGCGAAACTGTCCTAACCAGGGATTACACGATTTTTGAGAAAGGCCAATTTTAGGTGTGAAGTCCCGTAAAAAGACTCTATCGCCGACTTGGATGGACAAGTGTCGTAAATGGGTCTGATCGTACTGTTTTTTGAAGCGCTGCTGTTGCTGGTTGTTGTAAGCAGCTGCTGATCTCCAGGCCGAGTGCAGCGTGGAGACCAGATTCTCTATATAAACGCCCTTGTCTTCGTCGATAGGTAAGTGACGTTCGAGGTCGTGCTTGATAAGCAGATCTATATTGAAAATGGGATCTCTGCCAAAAAGCAAGAAGAAAGGTGTGTTATTCGCGCTGCTATGAACGCTGGTGTTGGACATAAATGTGCATGCCGACTACAGGCAACAAATGTGAGTGGATGATGCTGCGACGCTGAAGGATGTTCTCAGCGTATCTGTGAAGTGTCCATAAACGTGCGAGCATCTGATCGGGTGTAGGTCGTCCTTGAGTAGTGAGTTCTCGAAGATAGGTGGTGACCTCTTCTGAAAGAGTTGTTAGTGCTGTGACCGCTTCTGTGACAACCAGAACGGGAAGGTGCTTGGACTGTGCTCCCGTGAAATTCGATGGCGAAGGTACGTGTATCTCCTTCGTGAAGATACTACGAATCTGCTGAAAGAAGTCGGAGTGCAGGAAGCTATCAACCAAGACATAGTCATGTTGCCCCAAATGAGTGGGGTTGAAGACGTAGTCCGGGTTGAGTGAGAGAGTTAGCTGTTTTAGGTGTAGTGCAGGACGATACGAACGAGGGACCGAAGATGCTTGAGAGATGTTGTCCGCTTCGCATTAAAATCTGCTATCAACATCTTGGCCCTTGGCTATAGCTGAAATCAGTTCGACAACTGGTGTAAGGATCGAACTGGTGAGGAGCATGCAAAGAAGATGGATCGATAGGTGGAAGAGTTTTTGCATGCTTAGATGTGCCAGGTAATTGTGCACTAGAAACTTCACTCAAAACACTGTGATGGTATGGCACGGCTAGTACTGAGCTGCTGTGAAACAGGTGTCGCTGAACGTGATGAAGACGGCGAACGAGAGTAGGATCGCTCTATCCGTCGCTTACGATGTGGAAAGGCTGAAGGATGTGGCAAACCTACCTGGGCCGAGGCAGCCGTGGATGACTGTGCAACTCGACGTCTCTTCGATGGAGGACTACCGCTTCCACGTTCCATGGCTATTAACGAATGTTGAGATGATAGCTGATCAGACTACGAACGAGAATATTCCTTAAAATTGGAAAATGTTCGTCGAAGTAGACTGACAACGACACCTTGTGAAAATATGATGTGATGTGAAATTGCCCTTATTGGGGAATTTACACTAGTCAGACGCACGCATCCATTTGCGAAGGATTTGCTATGAAGACCGGTCAACGTGGCATGAGATTCTCAATGAGAAGAACGGGAGGCAGTAAGCGCGTGCGACTGAGCTGCGACTGCGATGCGACTAGCGCCTATTCTTCACCACATAGTCACACGCGCGTCAGTCGCACGCATCCAGTATAAACAGCTTTTATATAAGCTGTATACAGCCGCTCAGTTCATTGCTAGGTTTCCAAGGCCCGTAGTAAACCCCCCTAAACTTGAAGTGAACTCGAATCAAATGTTAATTCAGAGTTAAGCAAGGTCACTTCAATGTCAACTCACTTCATGCCTTTAACGATATGAAGCTTAACACGGAGTTGAGTGCGCTCTCATAGGAGTTTACTAAGGAAACTTAACTCGGTGTTGAGCAAGTGGTTAACTCAGAGTTGACTGGTCAGAGAATTGAAGAAATAGCGTTGTTGGCATTGGACAGACCGATAAGCACCTCCCGAGCTACTCAAGCTCAATGCCGAGTTTACCTGCATAGTGACTGATTAACGGGAAATGGTCCGCATAAATTGCTCAATCATTTTGTTTTAACAAGATAACGCTAGTACTGGTATATAAACGAAGGAGGAGGTGTGATTGCGTTCAGATACGATGAGAGGAACCGAGTACGGTGAGAACGGGAAATGCCGAGGGCCGAAAGGCCCACGCAAATGGTCCGCAGCGCTTGACGGGGGATTTGATTCAAAGATTTCTCTTTCTACGACCGTGCAACGGCGCATTCTTCCTGCAACGACGCCTAGCTGTAGGTAAAGAATAGATATCGCAGAAATAGGAAACACACAGTGTCTTTAAGTAATCGATGGTCAATTCAAGGTGCCTTTAATTCAGAAAACCTTCCTAACCGCTCAACTCGGCATTGAGAGTTAGGATGAAGGATTACTACGGGCCCAAGTTTCTTTCACAACACAACCGTAGTATAGTTCAGTTATTTTAAGTGTCCTGGCAGTGAGTGGTCACTCACCGTACTCAATGACAATTCTTCTTTTATTAGTGCTATTACTGGCTATATGCTTCTACTTGTACAAACAGGTACTGGACATTGTTCAGAAATTTTAGACAGTAGTCCTTACGTCGAGCAACTTTGTTGTGACTATGCAGCTTTTGAACCAGAAGCGGTCATATGCCTCTTGCTGATTCACAACGCATTCTAGTTCTATTCAGACCAATCCAGCTGACCGGTTGAAGCCAATTTTTTAGACTGTTGCTAATGTTCGGTTCGCTCACACTGGTTTACTTCGAAAATCGAAGTTGCGCATTATTTCAAGGCTAATGAGATGGTTTCACTATTCTGATTCACTAATAGATATACTGTGGACAAGCTTGAAAAGCGGATTCCACTGATGAATGTTAAATACTCCAAGATGGCCAGAAAGCCGTTCTACGGGGCTTCATCCGATTGAGACTTGTGCCAGTAGCTCCTTTTTAATCTATGTTGCGACCGAGTCTTGCCGTACTGAAAACACACTACTATAACTACACATAATTGATAATGAACCAGTTTGGGCGCCGTCGCATCCTTGTCACGACGACGGACCCGTCTCCCCCCACTGTGGGCGTCGGCGCATCTTTATCACAGCGACGGACCGGTCTACCCCCAACTTTGGGTGTCGGCGCTACTTCATCGCATCGCCAGAGCTGTCTCCTTGCGCTTACCCACTCTTGGATAGCGGCGCCCCTATTGCCCGTACCTATTCCTTGTTCTCTTCCCGACTACTCGAATCGTCTGCACCACACCATACCCGTTCCCACTCTCAGAAATGATCGATATCTCTGAACTTTCGTACCACGGTGGGCCCACCATTATCCCACGGTGGACCCCCAACTGACGGTGGGCCCACCGTTATCCCCAGGTTATCCCACCCTTGTCCCCCGATGACGCTGTTCGCCCCCACTTACTCCACCGTTAGCCCACCATTGTTATCAATCCCACGGTGGGCCCACCATTTCCCCACGGTGGGTCCACCATGCTTGGAAAACCCACGGTGGGACCACAATTTACCCACCATTCATCCACTGCTAACCCACGTTTCGACTTTTCCATGTAAACAATTGTTAGACAGCTGCTGATACTGATAGAAACCGTATATAAGCCGAGTGCGGGGTATGGAAGTCAGAGTCTTGTCTTCGCTTAGGCAGCCCGCAGAGTCCCAGACGCACGGGCGGCGCGGGCGGAGGGAGAGCCGCTTGAGCGTCTGAGAGCCGCTGCTTTGAGCGGCTGAGAGCCGCCCTGAGCGTCCGAGAGCCGCCCCTAGCGTCTGGGAGCCGCTTTGTTGAAATTTTACAAAAGTTGATAACTTGGCCTGTCCTACACGTTCTGACTTGCAAGCTGATATGTTCAGAACGCTCTGACTTGTTAGCTAGCTTGTTAGCGTATGGCAGACGCGCCATTTAGCGGCTGAGCCCCGCTCGAGCGGCGCTCCCCCGCTAGAAGTAGCGGCTGAGCCCCGCTCAAAGTAGCGGCTCTCAGCCGCCTAGGCGGCTGATCGATAGTTATCAAATCAACCTCCCACCCGCCCGCGCCGCCCGCGCGTCTGGAACTCTGCTGGCTGCCTTAGATGGAGACTGGACGAGCCCTACGGGACTTGTCTGACCAGCTGTGGCCCGGCGGAAACTGCGGCCCAGCGAACGGTCAGACAAGATGCGTGGGACGCGGTCGCGTGCGAACGCATCGCGGATGTAAATGTCCGCGCGTGACCGCGGAGCCCACTGGGAGCCTGCGCGGGCCCCTGGGCGCCTGCGCAAGCTCCTGCGCGGGCCCTTGGGCGCCTGCGCAAGCTCCTGCGCGGCCCCTGGGCGCCTGCGCAGGCTCCAGCGTAGGCATCTGCGCACAAAGGCATGCATGGAAAACCTGGAAATCCCCCAGTTTTCCCACGGAAATCCCCAAGTTTCCCCACGGAAATTCCACAGTTTCTTCACGGAAATACCACAGTTTCCCCCACGGAAACCTCCTAGGTTCCCTCGGAAAACCCACAGTTAGCCCATGGTGGCTCCACGAGTAGCTCGTGGTGGCCCCACTGTTTGCCCATGGTTGACGTGCCGAACATTCACCATGGGATAACGGTGGGTCCACCGTGGTACGAAAGTTCAGAGATCAGAAGAATACGGTATGCAATCACTACCACTGACCAATCAGGGAATTTCGTAACGCTCTGACACACATATACACTCACACATATACTTACATACAGACTAAGCGCGTTATTATAAGTCATGATGATTTGTGATATAAATTCAAAACCTGTACAAAATCGTTAGCTATACCTATTTTACTCGGCGCTTTGCAGGCGGATGGAACGGGATATGCCCCTGCCCACTCATAGGAAAATTCCAAAGCTGGCTTCACTAGCAAGATTCATTGAAATGAAATTTTCGGCGAAATTGACGGTTTGTTTCTGTCTCTGGGTCCAGCCGGTGCGTAGAGTCCAGTGAAAGCGTTTATAGGGAAATGTTGAAGGGAAACATGCTCAATCTGAATCACCACTCCTCTTCCTTCCATAGGGAGATACAAAAATTCTACACAGAATTTCGGAAAGCCGACGAAATTGAACTTTTATTTTCTAATCCAGTTTGAGCTGACTCTGTGCCCGTGGTAAGCAACAGGAAGGGAGCCCCCATAGTGCCTCAACACTCGAACCTCATTTTAATCGCTCATTATAGGGCTGAGAAATGCAGAAAATTCTGTTGGCCAAAATCGTGGGCGTGCTAAATATGTGGCCGCCACTGTATAAGAACTTGCAATAGATTCATTATTTCATTCATTTTCTTCACAGTGACACCTTCGCATGCCATGAGAGCAATTTATACTACAGTGCGCGTCAAAACTTTACGCCCACCCTAGAAATTCGCCGTTTCGGAGAGGATCAAAATTTCCCGAGAAATGGAGTTCACTATCGTTTTCGGCGTGCTTGAAAACCCTCGTACACTTTCGCTAGGTATTTTCTTAGCGATCCTCTAAATTTTTATTCGTTCTTGAAGGAAAAACATGGCGGTTCAAAACTTTACGTCCACCCTTGAAAAATGTAATTACCAAGGAAAGGTGTTGCTAACAAACTGACAAAGGATGCAGTCTGATGTATTAGCGTTCATAAAGACCGTAGAAAACCCTATGGAGTATTTAAAATCAATGCTTAGGGCATTTGTCGGTCGCTGACTGAGCAAGCCCATCACTGAGCAAGTGTGAACAAATCAAAATTTTCTTAAAAACCTGAGCGAGTGCAGACGCTTATCCGGTATTTCCATGAGCAACTTTAATAAATATAGACAGGAAAGGAAACACTTGGAGACATTTTAAGGCCGACACCACTGCCGCATCACCCGTCTGGTCCTCCTCCTCCACAACATCGGCCAAGAAAATTCGCACTAAATTCTCGCTAACTGTTTCCAAATTAACGAATCCCTACGCATATCAACTTCTAAGGATTTTTGAGGAAAGAAGATAAGGCATATTCTCAAGCACACGTCACACAGCTCTTGGAGTCGAGTGATTTCGTCAGGTACAAAATGAACAGCACGTGGGCTTGAGTGGCATTTTTTGTAGTGCTTGCTAACATCCAGGATTTCACTCATATCATCTAATGATGTGTTCATTGGTGAGCGTGGAAGTCAGACCACGATTTTCGTGTCTGAATTTTGCATTACTCTGGAGATTCATGGGAGAAGTGGGATGTCTCTCATCTGCCGCAACTTTCGTGGTTGAATTTCGGTGATCAAGGCAGACCCCTGACTTCAGGATTGCTGAGGTGGGATTCGGATAAGCTCATCAACTTATAGCAGGGCTCTACAAAGGCATTTGTGATCATATTTCCCTTGACACGGCGTGCACCACTCCATTTTCCGCCAGGATCACGACTCGGAGCGCCCTTCACGTCTGACTCGAGCCTCTCAATGTCACCCCTATGAGTTAGCACGCCTGTTTTTGCAATTTAGAAACCATGAGGAATTTAGATGGCATAATTTCTGACGGGATCCATGGCAGTAGACATCAATTACAACACCTACAGAGTTTCAAAAAACCAATTATCTCCGGCTCTGCACCTAACTTCGCGAGAGCCACAAACAACATTGTCACCGCAATGAGGAATTGATTATTTGGGTAGTAATCAGCAAAGCAGAACCTAAGAAATGCTAATTCACAGGCATCGCCTAGCTTTATTACGATAAAGAAACCTTTCCAAGGGTGGGCGTAAAGTTTTGATCCGCCGCGCTTTTCCTTCAAGGACGAATAAAAAACTAGAGGATCAGTAAGAAAAAACCTAGCAAAAGTTTACGGGGGTTTTCAAGCACGCCAAAAACGATAGCGAACTCCACTTCTCGGGAAATTTTGATCCTCGTCCGAAAAGGCGAATTTCTAGGGTGGGCGTAAAGTTTTGACGCGCACTGTATTATAGATAAGTGCGATAGACGAGCATGCGTTCGTACGATGAAGTATAGGACTAGTCGCATCGCTGGCGCAGCTCAGACGCACGCTTTTACTGCATTTACTGCGCGGTTTTTCAGTGAGGATGGGCATGCCGCACTTACCGCTTTTCATGAAAGATTATTCGCAAGAGGATGCGGGCGTTTGACTAGTATCAATTGGCCCATAAGCGCAATTTATACTAGGGTGCGTGCGTCAGAGGCATGTATCCATTTGCTGAGGATTATAAGTTATGAAAGTCATCATGATTTTGTGCTCGAATAAAATAACACATCTCCGTTGAAGGCAGGCATAAGCGTGAAGGTGGTGAGATTCAATCTCCACTTGGCCCACATTTTTCCAAGTCGAACAGAGTGTGGAGGCTATGTACCGTCTTCTCCACGTGTTCCTAAGCATGCCCAAAGAATTTGAAGCAGTCGTTATTCCTTGAATATTGCAAATGTGTTCCTGAGAATAAGTAGTATTGGTACAGGATTCTTCGATGCTTTATGACGATCTGTTTAGCAGAGCGTGTTATGTAAAGAAACTTCTATGTCAATTACCTTTCAGAAACAAGCGAAAAACGGAGGAGATGCACCTAAATCTGGAAATGTTTCCACGAGAACTGCCGTGTCAGGTGTTACACAGCCATCGCAGGCTGCTTCGAAAGCTCAGGTAAATTCTATGTTCAGCACAGTAGAAAACATCGACGGTTCGTTCTTTATTAGGGTAATTCAGTGATCTATCAGATAGTATAAACACTATTCGCTTGTTTCGAACAAACTAATGCCCCAAATTCATATGCAGCGACACGATTCTGTTGCCGCGACTGTCTCTGCTGTTTAGTCTTGGTATTTGAATTCGCCTTCGCATGTACTTACGTAATTTTCACAACACTCCGTGGTTCTCCTCCTATTACATTTGAATCCACACTACACAACCTTGTTCACAATATTTTCCATATATGTCGAGAAAAAAAACCTATCCTTAATGTTTCCTGCTTTTTGCTTAGTGTCCTCCAGTTAGTTTTGAATGAGAAACGAGATTAAAAGAAGAATTCACCTATGAAATAAATTATTAAGGAAATTAAAGCGAAAAACACGCCATCAGAAGATCTTCGGCAACAAGTAGCTGATCTACCAGCAAGCACTCCATCAGCCCCAGGACCTCTGCTCGGCGATTCACCAGACTCCACGGGCACTGGGTAGTATGAACATTTTGTGCTTTGACATTATGAGTAATCCTGTTGTTATTGTCATTTCCTCGAAGAAATTCTTCTCTAGGTCATATAATGCTAGACGAAAGGGTGACTTCTTCCTCTAAAACTACTGCAAGAATGATAAACTCTAAGGCTTCTTGTCTTTCATACAGCAAAATATTAGTCTCTAATGTTGGAACCCTCGAATTTTGCATTTACTTAAAATCGAATGTTTTGGCTTTCGAAAGTCGAAGATTTCGAATAAATCGAAAATTCGTATGGTCTTACATTAGAGGCCAGTACTGCGTTGTATGAAAGACAAGGAAAGCAGTTGGGCTTCCTCATCTTTGAATATCTGTGTGTTTAAATTATTTCCTAAATTGTTTTGTAAATTAACAACGTTATTGGGTTTTCACTTGGCCCCACGTATTGTACACTAATGGGTCGAAAGCTCCCAAAATCTGAAGTGAAGCAGCACTATTCCTCTCCCTGTACTGCTTCACAAGCATTCTAGCTGCTCATGTTGGAATGCCAGGGTCAGAATTCATGAACCGTTGACCAAGCAAACCAACTAAGATTCATCACATTATAGATTACGTGATATTAGCAAAAACAGAACTTGAGAGTTTGTTTTGTAACCTGGTTTCGCAAGGTCATGCGTTCATGACTCCTAGCACAGGGTGTCTAGAAATTTCAGTGACGTAGAACTGAGCCGCTGGGATAAGTTACCACTAATGGATTAAAGGCAGCACCCACGGAAATTTTGCCTTCACAGATTTTACTGAATTTCTAGGTTTAGCACTACAGTGAAGACATACGCAGTGATCAATTTTAACAAATCCTACTAGAAAGGCGGTTCTCGTCGCCACCATTTAAGCCCGTTTGCAGAAGATGGCTGGGTTGCCCGGGTTTAAGTCGGAGTGAGATGGGTATGGAAGCAAGCTTATCATAATGGAAGAAAGTGATTGTAAACAAAAACACCCATCCATATCATACTACAACTCATCCTAACTGATCGCCAGCACAAAATTAATCTCTCCTTATCTTGGGATTCCTGGTGCCTACGACGATGCAACTTTCGTAGAATTGTTGCCACCATTGCTAAGTATCCAAAACAATCAAAATCTCGGACATGAGAATTTCCGTGGGTGCTGCCTTTAAGGCAACATCTCGAATTTTCGTAAAAATTCTGAGAATGCGAGAATTGGGTCAAAATTCTAGGTCAATTGTGAACTTCCATGCTTTTCACTAATTATGTTGTCATTCTAAAAGATAATTAACAATTCCCTCCTGGTTTTTTCCGAGCATTCAAAGAAAAGCGACTCATGCTTGACAGTCATCCTGTGTTATTCGTACCTTAATTTAAAATGTCTGTCATTCCTTACGCTTCTTTGCATTGTGTGATGGATTTATGTAGCAACTATTTCAGCAAAGGAGCAAAGAAGAAAAAGGATAAGAAATCAAAGAGTAGTGAGTTTTTTCTCCCACTACATTGTTGTTGTTGTTTACCTTTGCTAAGTTTCAGAATGATAGGAGTGTACAAAACAAAAAGCAGTGGATTCAAAATTGAATTTCAAAAAAAAATGAAGTTAAGCTCTACCGAAGGTTACTGAAAAGTGCTAGCCGCGTCATTACACTTTATAGATGATTGCGGATAGCGCCGAATACCACAGATTTTGGTCCCCGAATTAAAATAGTCTTTCACGAAATCTGCGAAATGAAGAGCTCTTACACTCCATGTTCATTGCTGACGGTGTGGTAGAAATTTAAAACCATGAACTCTGCCCTGAAAGAATTTGTGAGACTTCATTGTGTATTGCCCTCGCCCCCCCCCCCTTTCCAGATAATCCCAAAAAATCGCTAAACCATGTGGAATTCATCTGAGGTGTTCTGCTGTCGGTATACTATGTGGGTGGAGCGGTGTGCCGGGAAAAACGGTGGGCTCTTTCCTATGCTGTTCACAATCATCATATCCGTCGTGTAGCGCAGCCCGGGTTTCTGCAAGGCCACAGCAGGAATACTCTAGGACTTTGACAAAATGCCAAAACTTGCATGGCTTGGGCTGAAGGAATTAAATGTGAACGTTCCTCAATGTCCATGCTCACCACCAGAGAAACAGTTTTTTTCCTCCGATTTTCAGAGGCGATCAGCAAGCTTCACTGTTAGGCCAACAAGTTTGCAATCTAGGCAAACGAAGTTCGCTAGTTGTATTGTGATATGTAAATTTCCATCAAATGTATTGCCAACTACATGAAATGAAATGAAAAATGAATGAAATACTGCGCGAAAATTCCAGTAACACCGAGAATCGCACAAAGATACTATTCTTTATAGTCCGCTGCTTTACCATCTGAGCCATCTGTACTAACGCCTTCGAAGACTAAACCTCCAACTAATGTAAGAATGAAATGAACATGTCATCCCGCATAACACACAGTGAGCGCCCATGACGGTGCATCAGGAAAAATAACTACTATGTATCAAGGAAATCCAATAGTTTGCTGTTGCGGCTAGGATTCCAGCGCAAGCGGGACGGTTGCGTCGCGTGATTCCCGAGTCCGCGAAAAGCTCCGCTGGCGAATTCATATACGTAGGCATCTATGACTTTTCACCAAATATATCACCCCTGAACGTCGCAGTGCAATAGAACATTTTAGCCAGTTTTAAATTTTCAATAGTAAAATAAGGATTTTCCGAGATGTGATTGAAGGGTACAGTTGTTGCTACTTACTTTTGGGTTGAAGCTTGAAGTGTAAGGATATTCATTCCAGAAACCAGCAAAAGGAAGAAGAAGTCGAAAAAAAGCAAACGTCTAGCAGTGGCAGCAGCGGGCGGTGCACCTGCTCAGTCTAAATCAGAAGAAGAAGGCGAGAAGAAGAAGTAATCGTCAATAAAGTTGTTGTCATATCGCTTTGTTCCGAATGATTATGTACTGCGTCCCTAGTAGAGTTTTGACCAAGCCGAAAAAAAATAGAATATCTATTCGAGTGTTCGAATATTCGAAAAATCGAGTGTTGGGAAGAATTAGGATATTCGAATTACGATATATTTGCCTCTAGCAGAATATTCGAAAATTTGATGATGCCGCAATATCCGAAAGCTAGAATGTTCGAGAATTCGAGGGTTCGGGATTCGAAAATTTGAAGATTCTGTGGCAGAAAGTTTGAATATTTTAGATACCTGTGCTTCGCAATTGTGCTGTCATTTGAATTCCGTATAATCGCCGAAGAAACACTTCAATTGATTTTTTACCAAGAAATCCGTGTTTATCTTCGTACGCATTCGCAGATTTCAGCCTTAAGACTGTACTTACGCTAATTATAGAAAGGCAAAGAAGATTTCTCCGATATAGCACGCGTGATTTTCTAGACACTCCAAAATCAGCAGGTTAAACTAAATTGCTGAATGTGCAAACTTTTCTTGCAGAAGTAACTGAACTACAAAGTTGACGTCGGTGGAGAGTGCTCAGTCGGAATACCTGAAGTAGTCGCCTTTCGGGAGGTTTCTGTCATCATTGTGACGTCACCTTCGTATATTAGTAAATGGCCTCGGCCTTTGAAGATCTTTCGTACCAGCGTCCATGACGACGACGAAGACGAGCGGTGAGGGGGTTCACCCTTTATGCACGCCTACGGAGATGGAAAGTTCCGCCGACGTGCCTGCGGGCCGTCTGCACTCGGCTCCTTGGGTCGGCACAGAAGATTTTGATCCGCTCAATGAGCTCGCCGGGTACGCCGTGTCAACGCAGCGCGTACCAGTTGACGTCGTGTGGAACGAAGCCGGAGGCTTTCCCCAGATCGGGGCAAGCAAGATGCAGTGTCTTCTACTTCTCGCTTCTCAAGCAGCAAGTGAGCCGCATGGATTGCATCCGTTGTCCCCCCAGTTGGCTACAAAACCACAATGATTGCTGAAAACTCGGATGATGGGGTGGATTCGCATGATTCGGCGGTCGCCTACGATCAATGATGCCAAATGGTTCTAAGAAGAAGGTCTCATAAGGCGACGAATTTTTACTCGATTTTCTTCTTCTAGCCATTACAATAGATATGGCCAGAAGGTTTGAAACTCAATTTAAGAAGAAATTTTGCGGTTCCAGCCCATCCAGTCGTGCGGACACAACGTCGTCAAATCTTGTAATGCGGTGTCGTCGAGTAATGTGTTCCAAGAAGTAGCTTGTACGTTTATTCAGCTTGCAAGGTTATACAACGCTCCCATTCACACCAAAATAGAAAAATCAGAGGTATTTTAGAAGAAATCGAAGAGGTAAGGCAAGTGCTGGTAACTAAAGGCACTTTAATACTATCTACAACTACCCATACTCGAATTATGTTAGTGAAAAGAATAACAGCTCTTATTTTTTCTTATTTACTACAGCAGCCAACTGTCGTTGTAGAGCAGCCTTTTGAGCGGCGCCTCCCCACACCGAACGAACGACGGCTGAAAAGTATGAACATCAGGTCAGCAGTGGACAAGCACGATCACGCCTTTCTTCAAATTGATTTATTTTCTTTCATTACATTGTGAACTTCCGTACTAAAAGCTAGATGAAATCAACTCTTCAGCTTCAAAATATTAAAAACTTGTACAATGAAGGTCAGATTGTGAAGAAAGGAGAATAATGTTGGCCCCAAAGCTAACTCTGCGCAAATGAATAACTGATTGCAGAAATATTAGTTCGTCCAATAAGTCGGCGCCCTTTCTTTTTAAAATTGAAAAAAAAGTGTCCCTGCGTTTAATGGCAGTCGACCAACTGTTTATGGTCATCCAAAAGAGCTTCTCTCTCTCTCTCTCTCTCTCTCTCTCTCTCTCTCCCTCTCTCTCTCTCTCTCCCTCTCTCTCTCTCTCTGCAAGCATATATCTAGCCTATCTATAGCCTTTTGTAGGGATTCATTTTTCACAAAATCTCAATTTTATCAAGACTGGACCATTGAACTGACAAGACCTCTTGTATTTGCTTCACGTTGACACTAGGTGATACGAAAAAAATAACGGGGGGGGGGGGGG
>JARK01000001.1:80289-96603 GCA_000688135.1 Ancylostoma ceylanicum
GGGGGGGGGGGGGAGTTTAAAGGCAGCACCCGCGGAAATTCTCGTCTTTGACCTGATGTGCGGGTGGTGAAGTACAAACTCAGCACATCATAAATATGAAACGGACACAAACAATTATGGCTTACCTGCAGAGAAAATTGAACTGTCGTCGTGAACCCGCCTGGCCGGGTTCACGACGGTCCGAGTTTTCCCCAGCTCGACGCGCCAGCTAGAGCTATTGCGGCGCATGGCCTAGAGCAGTATATGTAATGTAGTGTATGAAATACACACCATCCACAGAATTTCGTGGCATTAAGCGCGCACACCTTCAGCGGAAAACTCGTCCGCGCTGTGAACGCGTGGAAAACAGCGCCTTCAATTCCCGTTTTCAGGCGTGTTTCACACTGTTTCATCACTGCCTGTGAGTTCTTCGTCTCCGATAACCTCAAAATTCAGCGAAATCTCAAACATGAAAATTTCCGCGGGTGCTGCCTTTAACTGCAATTGGCGGGCATCATCTCCAGTGAACGACACAGCCCAGTCCGCCAATCATATGCATTACCCCACCAACCACAGACGCTCCGATTCTCAAAAAAAAAACTCAGAAACTCTGAGAAAAACGCAGGAACTTAAGAAACGCGGACAACGTATGTATGTAGTAGTATGTAAGTACATATATGTAGATGATGGGTGAACTGTGAAGATTCTTTCCCGTTCTCCAATTTTTTTCTCGCGCATAGCGTGGAAAATGTTGACAAAGGACCTCTACTCAAACAATCTCAACTATCTCAAAAGGTCACCTATTAACACATCCACGACCTTACGCTTTTGGCATGGTGTGGCACGTGGGACAAGGGTGGTCCCTTAAGCACGCGTTTGTGACCAACCGGTTGTGCACGCGGTCCCACGCGTCGCATCACTCGTGTCAACCGGTTGAGCACATTGTCGCGAATGTGTTAATAGCTGTTGCAACTTTTCATCCTATCCTTATCCGGAACTGAAGTTAGTACAGAAAGTCTGTGCTAGTGGTAACGGAAACAAACAGCTCTCGTGAACATAGGCTCATTTCGGAGCAAGTTGACCTACCGTGTTCAGCATCCTCTCCTCGAGCTAGCGCGTTCAGCATTGCCTTTTGTGCTTTACACACTCCAGCACCATTCCTTGTCATAGAAGCAACCAGATCCTTAATAAGAAACATGTAGTAGATATAGTACTAGGCAATATGTATTTAATATAATAGCAGAGGAAGTTGTGAGTAGCGGGAAAGAACCATGCCTACCAGAAGCAGCTGCAAAACATTAGCTTAGTGTCAAGTCTGTGGAATAATTAAGGCAAGTTCATATTACAAAATGTCCCTGTAAACACCAGATTTCTTTTTGGGATGCACAGTGGGTAATTTCGAGCACCTAGCCGCTCAAAATTATTATCTGGAGAGTCGCTGGATAAATTGCCTTACTTTTTAGTATATATACTCTGTTTACTCTGCTGTTTCTGAACACTACACATGACCCGCGGAAGCCAGGGTTTTAGAGCAGTTTCCACTACTCCTGAAATAGAGACCGCGAGTGCAAGATCATGTACTGAGTACTACTTTTTTGCGCAGCAGCTGAACCACACAAATTGAAACTTTTAAGCGTGTTTGCAAACAAACAAGCCCCTGAAGCATGTATATGCGTTCCAATTTCAAATTTGTAAAAATTTCCAATTAAAGGGTGTGACGAGAATTCACGTAGTAAACTGCTAGACATTTTGAGGTTTCGCAGTCAAAAAAAAACCGTAATACAAGGACTGTTGCTCATATAAGTAGCCTATTCAGTCGTGGAAGTTAGTTAGTGTTAGTTTACGTGGAAATCTTATAACCTCGAGAAATCCGGTAGGATTTGTTAGGGTTGGGCTTGATAAAGGTGGTAGCCTGCAGGGAAGGCTGAGACAGGATGTCTTTGAAGACAGTGTTATTCCATTTTTAACTGGGATTTTTTCACCAAATTTTCTATTTATGTTAGTTTTCCCCCGGGGTCGTCTCTATTTTCCCGATTTCAATACTTTCTTGTCTAAAATGTAACCTCAAAAGTGGCGCTTCGCCTTTCCTCACTTGCTCTCATCTTTTACGCTATTGATGCAAGTCTAACGAACCTTAGGTGTTACTCAGATGAAACAGGTGACTCGTAATAGCCTTTCCTATTATTACCTGCAATGATATTCTAAAAATGGAACTCCTTGCGGAGTTGCAACCCTATTTCCTAGAAACATATCGAAAAGATCCGCCCTGGAGAGCAGCGGTTTCGGCCTACATATAAATGCTTTCTGTAGAGGGTCGCAGGCGGTCGCAAAAATAACACATATGTTCGTATACGGGAAGATTATTGCCAGCCTCTACATATATTTTTTCAGCGGAATCTCATGGGACTTTTTTTAGATCTCACCGAAAACGCGAATGGGTCAAGTGGTTAGTCGCTCATTTCTCGGCCAAGTTTGAATTTCTCCCATATGCGTGAGAAATATGGTTACTAGGAAATATGAAAGCTTGTTCCGAGATCTGTTGAAAGATTCCTAAACGGGAAATCCAGACGACAACAGAGACAACAGAGACAACTCATGAAGTACTCATCTGTTTTACGTGGGTGAAGTTAAATTTATATACTATTTTTTCGTTACCTAATCATACCCGCCAAGTGATCGGTCGCCAGAAAACCACTTATATCGTGTGCGCGGACTGTCAGCGAGTGCTTTGGTGCAGTAATCACGACTTGCTACAATAGCTCGAAAAATACATTTTGAGCGGCTAGATTTGCGAAATTGCCCACTGTGGGCTGTGAACGAGCAGACCAAATTCTGCTTAAAACTTGGCTAGGTACATACGGGTTGGCTAGGCACGATAATATTTGATGGAAACCAACTGCTTACTTCAAACTCTTCATCCTCCTCATAAATGGCGTCAACGTATCCGATATCCATCGCTTCATCGGAAGAAAGGATTGGTGCAGTGGTCATCAAGTGTAAGGCGGAACTTCGCCCGACTATAGACGGTAAATACGTGGCTCCTCCCCAGGACGGAACGATTCCCATTTTCGCTTGCAGAAATCCTATCTTTAAAGAACAGCAATTAGTTGACAAGCGTCAGTTGCACGTACACAGGCAAATGCAAAGGATTGTTGATTTTTCAGGGAAAACCACACCCTCGTGTTTTATAAATAACAATAAGTTTGACAGTAAATGTTGAAGGCCAATTTAGTGCTGCATTCTCTGCCTTGAGAAATATCAGGTGTTAACATAAGTCCTCGAGCTTTTTCTAGGATGCACTTTTCACCACCCACATATTTGTTGTCTCTCAGGTACAGGTCGTATATGATTCTGAAGCGATAACCTTCCTCTACAAGAATGTTGTAAATAGTTTTTGGTAAAATGACATCTTGCTCGAGTTTTGAGCCTGCGAAGTGGAACAATAAGTCAGTGAAAAACAGCGCAACCTATACCTACCTATTTTGACATTTAGCTGAAGCTCTAAACGCCTTCATAACTGGCCAAACGACCTGTGCTTGGTATGAACGAAATGTCTCGGCTAGAATGATTGGTCATCAGCGATTTTCGAAGCTCAAAGGAGACATACGTAATTGGTCTTAATGACACCAACCACTTCGATCAAACAGATTCTTTTCGAGAGGAGCTTTACGTGAATAAAAAAGGTCTAGGTGGGCATCATACCTTTCATAGCTACCAAATAACTGTGGTAATTCTGTTAAAAGAATCCATTCGCATGGGTCTAGCCATCTTACCTCATGATAGCGTCGGACCCGACCCTTGCCAGCATCGCTGGACTGGTCCTCCAACAATTCCACAGGCAATGTTCTTGCGCGTTTATATTTTACGGAACTTCCATGTTCAAACAATATTGGATGCTTTCTGGTCATCATTGAATACGAGAAGGAAATGGTGTTTTTCTTCGAATTGGCGTTTCCGCCTCAAGCCTAAAAATCAGGTAATTCAATAGCTCTGTGGAAGCCATGATGACAGGATTGTAGAGCAAGAAAACAGTTTCCAGAATATATAGGATATGTTACGGAAAATGGCAGTAGAGCGGAGAAAATCGCAATTGAAAAAACGCGCGAGGACTTACGTCAACACCTAATAGCTAGAGAAGGTACTCCCTTAAAATAAATCAAAGAGAACTAAGGACTTCACAGTCTATCCGGGTCTCAGCGAAAAACAATTTTCCATAGCTTTTCTTATTCCAATAGTTGCTTATCCTCATGGAAGACTTTATTTTTTTAAAAACCAAGAAAGAAACGCAAAATTCGCAAATGATTTTGATAAGGACAAAGGTGAAATTCGGAATACATTATTTCTCCTTACAAACACAATAAATAAACTTCGTCCTTATAGCACAAAATTTATTCTATCGCCTCTCTTTAAACTTCCTTGAAGGTATGGAAACCATACCTTCGCATTTTTGTGCGCAAACCGAAGGTCACACGAAGAGGCAATCTCCGATCCACCTCCCAAGCAGTGGCCGTTGATGCGAGCAACGCTCACCTAAGAAGGTGACTTTATCACATGACGTTCTCTAAATTGAAGCATTACGGGAGTAATAGGAGTGTAGAAGAATTTTCTGTCAGAAGTACAACACTTTCGCCATCCAGAAGAGATTCTAAGCTTCCAGTACGTATTTTTGAACACTCCTTCCAAGTTCTTTGCACGGTATCAAACTTCTCTACTGTTAACGCTCGAACTTCTGACATTCAAGCACATCCGAAACTAGTCAGTTCCTGATCTTCACATATCACTGTGAAAGGATGGATCTCCACTCTGCAAAGTAATTGATATGAACAAACTCACAAGTGGAGAGGAGTGAATCTTTGCCAGAGTACCGGACATGTAGCGGAACATAGCACTCCCGAGAGAAGAGGTGCTTATCTGAAACGTGAGTATTTCGTGAAACGCAGTGAATGTCAAACGAGGATGAGATTTCTGGAATACTGAATTTTTATTAGGCTCCACATATTCTCTCAAAACAAAAATGTCACCAGTGCCACAAACCAATCCAATTTATAGCAGCAACTGTGAGAATGAGGAGAAGAAGGAGAGTGCCGGTGGGGTCAATCGACACTTTCCCACTTGTGCTACTCAAAAATCAAAAACAGTTGTAGAGATATGTTTGGGCTTTATGCTAGAAAAGTCGAACAAAAACTAGTACCCGTAATTTTAGAAAATTCAAGTAATCGAGAGAAATCGATATTAATACTCTGATACACACCAAGATGGGGCAGCAGTTGCGGTGCACACTCCAAAGCAATCACTTAACCCTCTAGTTCTGGTGTCGCACCTAGCGCTGAGCTCGCAGTTTACCCTTCATCAAGTGTTCATGAAAGAATCTACCTTATCAGGGACCGCATGCACCATTTAGACTACCCAGGGTAAATGTGCGAACAAACTGCAAATTTACCCATCGTTAACACTGACGTCAACACGTTTACTCTGACTAGCCTCAAGCCTCAATGATGCATCGAGGTTCTAGGCTCGAATACATCACTGGAAGGATGGGTAGTCATACCCACGGATAGCAGGTGGTTGTACTGGTAAACATGGTGATGAATGCCAAGTAAAGGATAGACTACCCCGAGTAAAAGTGCCACACCGCACAAATCTACAAATTGTTAACACGGTCATCGACAAGTTAACCTTGGGTAATTTCAATGATGCATCCAGGCCAGAGCCAATATGGTTTAAAATACGGTGTAATCTATACCTGTATTAGAGTAGTGGATAAATTTCACCATTTCATCATATTGTCTCTAACAATAAAATTAAAGCACCGCCTGTATAAACGCATGTATATACTCAATTTTCGTTTTTTTCCGTAGTCCATCCTCGTGATAGTTCTCGCAAGATTATTAGTAGTTGCGCTCAAATGCCACCTAGGCCAGGTAGCGGTGAAGGTGTTCACGAACCTCTTCTATGAGCCCAAGATCAGCACCACTGCAAAATGATCTCCCAATTCCCTCGACCACCAGCACATCACATTGAGCTACTGATGACAGCTCCTGAAAATTAAATCTTAAACAACAGCTGTAAATGTAGCCCCGGAAAAAGGAGATGGAAAGAGCTAAACGTGATCACGAGATTAGGGCTGCATAGTACAATTAGGAGTGAATGGCATATTAGAGTAGAAGTTCGAGAAGATACTCGAGTTCGAGGTTCATTTGAGTACTCGAAAATGAGAGAGGATGATAGTCCTATTTTTCCTTCGAAGCTGCGAAATCTCCTTTTTTCAGAAGTTCTAACTTTCAAATTATTCCAAGTCGGAAACTGTGATTATGCGAATCCCTGTTGAGCTATGCTTACCGAAAATGCCTGAAATAGCAAGCTACTGTGCTGACAACTGCCATGGCAGCCGTGAAACTCAGGCAGTTCTGAGGAATAGAGCAGTGAGTTCAGAACAGAACGCATGGGAGCAGTTATGCGATGGAACCAAGAAACACAATGACTCCTGTTTGAGACGACACCACGGTGCTTCATTTTTGTAAACTGAACAGAATACTCGAAAACAATGGTGTTCTTATACGAAATCGCGAACCTCCGCCTTCTGTCTGAACTGGATCATCATCTCTCCAGATAAACAGTTGCTTTTTTCCGGGCGATTCAACTGTAACCTTGCAACACTTCCAGAAGACGTCAGCTCAACTGTACCACCAGTCCATTTGTGAAGAGCATTAGCCAAATCCGGATTGGATTGCTGAACAAGTTTGAGATGAAGCATTTATACTATACGGATGTTCGTGGCTTACATAAGAAGTGACACTCCTTGTTGATATCACTCGAGATAATCCGGACTTCAAATGTAGCAGACTGGACATAGTCTAAAATAAACTACGTTCTTGAGGTGAGTCAATCGGCGCACAAACGAAAATAGGAAATCGAGGCGGAGAAGCACGATCAGTTGGAACAGTTCTGCAGAATTTCGGAGAATTTCCAGCTTCGATAACACAACGCTGAAGTTGTTGTTCTTACAATTCCCTCCATTTTCCCAGAATCTTGCCTGAACAGCCATCTACTGACGAGAGGTGAAATAGTCTTGCTGTTCAACAACACTACCCTTAGACGGCCTAAAGACTTACCATACCTGGAGATGACGACAGTATTATTATGGTTTAAAAACATTTTCTTCTCATAAAGTAGCCTATCCGCTATTGCAAACTCTTAAAGGCAAGGTCTGGTCGAAATTTTCGATTTTTTTTCGGAATCTTCGTGATGTAGCCCATCTGTCACCTTGATCACCTTGACTCCCGTTGATCGTCGGGTATACCGAGCGGGCGCCAGCAATCCTTCCATTTGTCCCTCTCACGTGCCAGGGTGGTCCAATGCGTTATGTCCGTTGGAGAGACACGAAGAGCATCATATCGTTCTTTGAAGGACTTCGCTACACACAGCAACGAAGTCCTTCAAGGAAGCCCACCTGTACATCACGTAATCCGAGTTTGACAGCGCCTCCTAGGGTCAATACCGAGTTTCAAAGGGAAACGCTCTAGGATTACAGGGTGTGGAGCTTCAGTCTGGATGCTGCTGCAATGGCTACTTTCTTCTGACACAGCAACACATGACGTAACCATCATCCATACAGCGACAAGGGGGTTTTGCTGTACTGATTTACGCAACAACTGCGGTATACTCTAACACAGCGACACAGGCGCTGCGGCAACATCCAGTGCAACACTACACACGTCACTGCAACACGTTTGACGTGGACTGCTGTATATATGATGGTCGCCCACTGGCTGCACGTACTATGCAATCATGCAATCAGAATTTCAGCTCTTTACCGTGACTTGACGGATCTGTTTCGGATTTTCAGTGCTATTTAGGGTTACTGCCATCGTAGATCCAACGTCCAACGACCGACAGCATATTTTGGCCGGACCATGCCTTTATGGGCAATGTGTCGCCTCATTTTGATTCTGATATGTTTGATGAATCGTCGTTTACAATGGGTAATTCAATGGCCTAAGAAAGGCGGTAGGTCTAGCACAGTGGGTGTCGATGACGGTGACCCGTTTGCGGGCTCGAAAAGCACGCGGCGCGACCGCGCCGCTCACGATAGAATCATCGCCGCTATGGCGATTCTGGGTTTACTTGATAGTTGTTAATCACATTTGATGGTAACTATTATAAGAAAACTAACTGACTATCAAGAAAACCCCATAATTTGATGTCCCGGAGAGGATTCCTTACCGAAACGAGGTAGGGTAGAAAACTAGTGCAACTTTCATTATCGGCGCATCTAATAACCCCCTCATTGAAGTATATCCAGAAAGTTTAAAAGGTAAATTAAACCGATCCGATGGCAGAACACCTATAATTCCATGTCTCGTGGTGTTATCCCTAGCGCCATCCATTTTTTCATATTACAGTACTGTTGCTGTCATATAAACCCACCACAAAGCAAATTGTAGGAAGGTTTTCCATAGCCGTTTATCGGTAGTCCTGATGAATCGTTACTATCGTTCATTTTTCCCTCATACTATCCCCAGATCCTTTTGCTTCGATTGTTGCGCTTTTTCTTCTTGAACAGCCATCATTATAGGCCATTCACCGGAAAGTCGGTATCGCACTGATCAAACACATGCGCTCTACGTACTCTCACATCATTCCCGGGGCTGTTCTAACATGCTAGGCAGCTAAAAATCACTGCGAATAGCAAGCTAGAACGTGCGCGATTTGTCAAATCCACCTTGGCACCCTCCACGTAAGAGTACACCAATATACTCGTGGTCATTCTGATTCAGTGCTGGTCTCTTCGCTGACACCTCCTCGCAGCCGTTCAGCACCACCGCAGCAGCACGGTTTCATTGCAGTAATCCAACGGCTTTGACATGTTCTGACGCGTTTAACGTGTTTTTTGATTAGTTTTAAACTTCATTTTCCGTTTAAACCTGTTGAAACCATGGTAGGACGTGTCAGGACCTGAGAAAACCAGAGAACCAGCGCAACAAACGCGCTTTGCAAGAATACTGGTCTGCGGTTGCGAGGAAGTGTCAGCGAAGGAACCAGCACTGGATTAGGATGACCGCGAGTATACCTACCCTTTGTTGAACCTCCTGTAGATTGTTTATGTCCCTACTCCTATATGACACATTCTACTTGTCAGTATGAACCTTTCTTGTCCCCTTTAAAGTGCATCTAATGAATAATGAGCAAATCCAGTCACGCTGACTTCAAATCCCTCCGGGCCGCTATCGAGGCAGTATTCATGGCTATGGACCGCGACCGATTAAGGACTGCGTGATCGTGCTTTGGGCGAGCAAAGGCTCATTACAAACACATTCATAGATAAACTGTTCCGAAAATGGTTCCTCGGTGCAACGAAACATCCTTGATTATTGCATTAAAGGCACAGTACCATCTCAGAATCGTTTTTAAGTGCCAAAAAAACCGTTTTTGACAACCCATTCTGAAGGAGCCAGGGGGGGGGCTGAGACTCCTGATCAATTCTTTCCCGGGAGCCATGTGAGCACAGTTCTTCCAAATGGCAAATGATTCACTATGAAGCATTACTTACTGCTATGCAATGGAAGCTCGCTGCACCTAAATGAGCAAGGAGTGACGGCAGGCAGAACTACGATCAAATAGAAAATAAATCTTAAACTTCAGAAGGCCTCCATAATTTCGTAATTTGGTTGACATGAAAGGAAATAGAACAGAATACAACAGTCGACACTAAGTGATAGTCGCTAAATAGAAACAAGCACACAAACAAAAACAGACAAAGGAGTACACATCACTCTTGCGTCTGTCAAATGCAAACAAAATCATTCTATGTTTATTTCAGTGACCTATATAAATATAAATAAAGCAGAAACGTGTTAGAAATTTCAGGAAATAAAACTAGTTTACAATAGGTATCTGAAGCACGCTATCTGTCACTGTCAATATGCTAAAACTTCACAACTTTCAATTATGTTCACAGGGTAAATGTGCTACAAGAATTTACCGAATTTCACTTTGGTGTAAATAAATAGTGCTAAGTAGAAAAGCATTTCGTGAATCAAATCCAACCATGAAACAAAGACTGTATCCACAATTTTACTTACAGAAAATTAAAATTCCACAACTTATCCTCTTAATCAAAGTAATAGTGAACCGACAAGAAGAGCACTAACACAGAGACGCCTTATTGCATCTTATAGAAATCGACTTCACAACCGTCACAATGTATGAACAATGCTCAAGCCATCCTACTTTGGTACAGATTATGCGTTCATCTACTGGGATTTAAAACAATTGCTAGAAGCACATAAAACAAGAACTAAGGCCCTGAACAAAACAGAAGCTTAGCTCTATTCTCCATAATTCTCAATAAATAGTAACCTCTTCAACTTAGAATCCTCCAAACGGGTCTTGCCCTTGTTGAGGATGCGGCTGTGCTGGCATTTGGCCATATCCCATTGCAGCTCCTCCATACATGTAACCAGGAGCTGCCGCTTGAGAATGCTGCGGAGTGGGGAACACTGAAACCAAAACATGTTTTTCAACACGAAATGCCATCACTTTCGAAGAAGTCAGCTCACTCTGAGGGTGCTGCATCTGCCACTGCGGCATATGGCTCCCATAGGTTTGCGGCGCATACTGTCCATAAGGAGTACTATACTGAGGTGGCCCTCCGTACGAAGGCATCTGTGGTGCTGCTACTGTGGGCACAGCGACAGAAGATGAAACTGGCACCTGAGGCTGACCTTGCTGTTGTGGACCACCCCACTGCACCGGACGCCTGAAGGGATGAGATAAGTTAACATATGTTGGTTGTGAAGCCGTGATATCTGGCAAAATTTCTATACAATGGAGAAAAAATAAGAACATGAAAAGCGATCTGTGTAAGAGTACAAAGTTATAAGCTAATTGTGAAGTTTATGTAAGCTTTAAATGTACTTATGGAAAGAAATAAGATGCGAGGTCGAAGTGCTTGTCTATCCTCCAGCACAATTGAAATGTAGCCATAGTCAAGACGTTCTCTGATAGCATTCTGACGTATCAACACGGTTATATCAGAGTGAATTAAGCGTTACTCCACTCAGAGCAACTTCATTGGGAGCAGTGTACAGAATCAATGAGTATTTTACTTCACAAATGTTGTTTAAAACGAGAATTAACCTCTTTCTTCTTCCAAATTAAAGTTAAATATATAGTTAAGCGCTGAAAATCGTGCAGGATTTCAAGGCAAGCCGCAGAAGGAAAACCTCAAACTGCTCATGTCTGTAGAATGTCGCTGCTGGTAATGAGAAGTGAAAAGGATGAGTAGAGGAATGGCTAATACCATAAGCCTTTGTAGAAACCTTCAGCGTCCGCGTTAATGAAGGAAAATAAGATGGGCCACACAAACATAATAATTACACTATTAAAGGCACGGTTCCACTTCATTTTGCATGCTGCACATATCAGCAGAGCCTAGCCCTCCTGTCATGCTGACCCCAGTAATGTACATCGACAGGCACAAAAGTGACAAAAACCCGTTTTTGAAAGGGTCGAAATGGCAGTATCTTGGAGCCGGAAGGCAGGTCTCTCCTTGCTGTGCTGGCTGACCACCACGATTGCAGTGTTGGTTTACGAGTCTTGTCGCGTCCAATCGAGAAAATCAACGGTTTCACAAATCAACTCGCTTCGGCTGTTACTGACCCGTCCCGGAAAACGGGTTCAAAAACCGTTTTGAGAGATATTATGTATACCGCCAGAATCAGGGTGTCGAGGAGACCCAGAATTTGCCATTGGCTCAATAACAAAAATGAGGTGGGACGCTGCCTTTGACGTGTTCTCGCCTGTAGAAATGATTTGACAAGCAACGAGAGAAAGTGGACGAGAGAAATATTTCAACCACACAGCTTCTACTAATATAAGCGTGGAGCCCAGGAAGAAAAAACAAAACAACCTCACCCTTGCGCATTCCCACTAATTGATAGGTTATCAGCTAGGTTCGAAAGCGCTGAGTCAATATCTCCTCCAATCTTCGCTTGCCCTTGTTGAGTAGCAAAAGGATCGAAAGTACCTGAAACAATTATCTTTAGAGACTTCGAAAAACTATAAGCCCTCAGTTATCCGGTCCTTAAATACCAGTCAAGCGATACACAATCACATGCAACAAACACAACATAAACAACAAACAATGAACAAGAAACAACACGCAGTTCACAGAGTTGTACCACACCTTGCTGCTGCAGAGGGAAGCCTGCAAAAATAAAACAAATTAGACATATAATTTACTCAATGAATATTAATGGTCACAACTAGAAGTAATGTACAGGGTGGCTGTTAAGTATGGATCGCTTTTTTCAAAAGCTGGAAAGGAAACAGGGAAGCATCTGTCACCTATCTCTTGTGATAATACGATAGGTAGTGGCTTCCTTAAGTAGCTTGGAAATTTTGATTTCCCTGCTAGGATCCCTTTAGAAGTTATGAAGAGATTTCGTCATCTACTGTCATCGGTGAACGTCATCGGGTGCACGCTCCATGTTACTAAATTCGCTAAATGCCCTGACTTCTCTGCACTAGCAAATGGGAACATTGTGGGACAGTAAAAAGAGACAGGCCATACTGCTCCACTCTAGAAACCAGGGATACCTTGATCCATTCACACACCACGTTGACGTGGCAACATCGATAAAAGTATCAATGTAAAAATTCTATCAGATTGAATCGCACAGCTTTCAACTAAAATATCTCCATACCCACTGTTCAGAAAATCGCGAAATCTGGTCTGAGGCTGCGCATCTACTGAGTGTTTCGATGCAGCAATCGACAGATTCGACGAGCAGGGAACTTTTGGATTAGGCAGAAAAGTTTTCAAAAGAAATCTTCGTGGCCGCCTCCTCAACCTCGTTTATACAGACGAAAAACTTTTCACTGTTAGGGCAGCGTAAATTCTGTGGGAGCCAGCCCGACCATTGTGATTGTATCATAGTACATTTAAGAAATCGGTGGTGAACGAGTGAACCCTGTTTCTGTATTCTGCTATGGTCTGAGACAAACTGACTTAAGGAAGGCCTTCTTCTTGTTTTTTCCGACAAAATTGCCAAAAATTGACGCCGGTTCTCATCAGAAAGCCATATTACGATATGTGCGTTTTCCACGGATCGAGAGACACAGCTGCACAAAGTGGCTTATTCGTAGCAAGAGTCTGCCCTTCACCGGGCCACAAAATCCACTTCTGCCTTATGTGACCCTTACTTCCCCGATTGGCGAGGCTAAGATATATGGTTCTCCTACTCCCTGATCTCAACCCGCTGTGCTACTTTGTCCAGAGCTTCGTAGAGGCCAAGGTGTCTGCTACTAGCTACAGAAGCATGAACACCCACAAGGCAGTATTCGAGAGGGAGTGGAGCAAGACCGACGTCGACCTGTGGCGGCCAACCGAAGTCTTACTTGAGGCGCGACTTAGGGCCTGCACAGATTTCGAAGCAGGCATCTTTGAGAAGCACCTTCACATGGTGATGGTCAATGCTTGTGCGAAACAGGTAGTCAATACATTGATGCAATATCTTACTTCTTTGAAGAAGGAGATTACAAAATTGAGCGATCCATACTTAACAGCCACCCTGTATGCAGCGCAACTATTTAACAAAATAATTCAGCTGCAAACAAGAGCAATGTCCTATCACCCAAATATCGGTTGCTCCACAGGCAGCAATTTGCATAGGCAAAATTCAGTAATAAACTACATTCCTCTCCTCTTCGTATGGATTAGTTTTAGGCAGAAGATATGAACTGTTGTTACATAATTTTCTAAAATTGTAAAGATGACAGAAGAGTCTGAACATTGTATATTAAGTATCAATAACGATAAATAGCTTAAGCAGCCCAGTTAGCTTCGACTTCCTACTCTGTTGTGCTGACGGGTGTTCCTTGTTGTTCTCAGCTCCGCCACCCGGATGCATCATAGACGGTGGGAACGAAGGTTGGCCAGAATAACTTCCATCCGTGTGAGCTTAAATTATGCAACATATTATATGTAGCAACGAAAATAATGAGGGTCAATCTCATGATTAATAATAAAACCCATTCATTTGAAACTGACACTATACGCTCAAACACATGATGCGCTAAACCAATCAAGTACATTTAATATGACTTACAAAATGGTGTGTGCTCGTAAATTCCCTTAGGCTGCGACATTACAGGCGGAGCATTCGTAGAAGGTACAGTGCGAGCCATGGACTCGGCCGCACTCATGGGTACATTTTGTTGCTGCAGATGAAACGGCACAGGCGAATTATTTGCTTAAAATATACCGGGTTGAAACATAGGAAGAAACAGCACGCTAACGTGAAGCCTCACATGAGGAGTTCGAGGATGCTGCACCGACGCCATGAAATGTTGAAGGAACTAGAAAAATGAAATCAGCTGCAGCAACCGCAAATGGTTACAGGAACCAGGCAAAGTCTAGCCTACCTGGCTCCTTCTGTTGCACATTACCAAAGGGATTTCCGAATTGTGCGCTCTCCCCTTCGCTTCCGGAAATAGCAGTACCAACTTGGGGTTCTTGAGCATGAGCTGAAGTTGTTGTAGGCGCAGCGCTAAAGGCTGGCTGCCACATCGTCGCAGCGCAAGGTTGAGCCATGTTTTCAGAAACCAGGAACGGATTCGTTTCGCTCCCGCCATCTCAAATCGAATGATGGACACAAAATAACAAATAAAAGGTCAGCATGTAAGAAAGTTAACACGATATGAAGCCACTGGGATAATAATTATTCAACGAAAGACTACACACATCTACAACGACAATCACAGTACACTACAATGAAGACGAATACCACGAACGAGCAAACGATAACGAACAAAAGTGAATGCGTCGCTTTGCATGGCATTATGGACCGTAACCGCAACTTTGACAAAATTTTTAAAAGAACTGTAAAAATCAGCACAAAACCAAAAAATAGATTATTAACTCTCGCAATGCGAAATACCTCCGTTAGCATCGTTGGGCTTTCTATTAGCAAAAGCTCGTGCGAAATCAGTTTGGAATCCGTTTGACTGTCCGACCGTTTCAGGAACTGTAGACGATGCTATCGGTTGAACCATGACTATAATATCACAGGCACCATGTCCATTCTATCTAATTTCACAACATGCAGAAGACATGCAAGGTTTGCGTGCAGCAAAGACAAAAACTCCCGTTAGCTAGTTCGAGTCGACATAGGCTTACTTATCTCGAAGTGATGTCACATTAAAGATAAACAAGGTCGACCTGATACTTACGGAAAAAGGATAAACAAAAGGCTCACCTCCACCAACAGGAGGATAAACTCCTCCAGCGGTAGTCGCACTGGAGCTAGTTGGTGCTGTGAACTGAGCGAACGGATTTGTTGCGTCGATATGCGACTGTGCGGGTTGCTGAATAAATTCGATGAGGACTAGTCAACATGTTTTCTATGATGAAACACCGCAAACTGAACCCCAAGTTGATATTAGGTTGGCTAACTAGAAACACGCCATTTTTTTTTGGTAAACTATTAATAAAACCATAACATAAAAAATTTGAAGAGCATAACATGTATAACAACTTTCTCTTCTTCAAGCTGAATTAACCGATTTAGCAGAAGAGAATACGAGAATCCGTCAATATCGTCCATTGTATATCAAAACCGGAGCCCCAGGAACTGTCTAGTCCAGCAGTGTTATTAATGCGCAGCTAACCTGTGACAGAGCTTTGCTTTAAAAAAAAAGTTCAAAACGTCCGTATTTTCCTGCACTCAACTAGTCCCGAGTAAATCCGTTGGATGGCCTTAATTAGCCGAAACAGTTCCGAATCCCCACCGCTATACTGCATGGGTGGAGCTAGGGTATCACCACAAGCTCGCAGACGTCGAAAAAAATTATTCTTCATAATTCCTCACAGCAAATCACTGCGTACTTGACATTAGTGTTAATTAAGTAGATGCCAATCAGTTATGTTTTTTGCAAAGATTTTCTTCGAGATATGCACATTATTTTAAGTAAGCAATTCTGGTTTTTTTTTTCACTGTTCTGTACACTACACACTTTTTGTGACTTTGTGCGTGTGCAAGTCTCGACTGTGAGGCCGATGCGCATCGATTGTGGGCGGCGGACATTGTCGCCAGATCAGTGGCCGCCGTCGCCGGCGACGCAGGGTGCTATACTCCTCGAGGAGAATAGTGGCTACCTAAGCCGTGTGAGGTGTGGATGAGACAAGATAAAACATGTCCTCATTTGAATTTATTGGAAGATTATATTAGAGAAGAGAATATGTGCGATATTTGGAGCCGAGCCTATCGTTTGATGTGTGATAAGAGGTGTAAAACTCTGTTCTGCGTCGTGCAGTAGAGGCGGGGGGGGGGG
>JARK01000001.1:96734-129340 GCA_000688135.1 Ancylostoma ceylanicum
GGGGGGGGGGGGGGGGGAGCCAAAGGCAGCAGCTTAGCTCCGGAGAGCGTGTGTTTTGTGGAGTGCACAGAGGCGGAATGAGCCGTTGTTAAGGCTTGGCTCTGTCACTCCTCACTGCTACAGAGCCAAACATTTTGGATACCAGAACAGAATGGCGTAAAGTAGAGTTACAAGAGTTACGCCGATAAACTGTGAAGGAGATGTTAGACGACAGGTGGAAGCCTAACTAAGACGGGCCGTGTAAAGAAATATGTCATAAAACACAAACCAAGCCCAGCAGCTCCATTATGAGAAACACCGCGAATTGGGTTCTCGGTCATAAGAGTGCTATGCAAAATGTATGAAGATAGTATGGGGCTGCTTCAAAGCAGTGCGATGTTCGCAGTAAGGAAAATTGAAGAGTTACCCAGTAAGGGTGGCATTTTCAAGTGGGTCCCAAGGACTACACACGGATATGACGAAATAAGACCAAGTGCATATGTGCAAGAGAACATGTGTAGTTGGGAAATAAGGAATACTAGACCCCTGTACGACAACGATATGAATGCATCAAGAGCAAGGAGTGGGAGAGAGGAGTTATGCCCACCTATGAGTTCAGAAACAATCATACGCTAGCTATAGAATTACGCCGAGCAACACTTTATTCTCTCAGATCTTCATAAATGCCTTACTTTGGGCAGAGAAATGTCGCGTAAACAAAGTAAACACTGAAAGAAGTCTGGGTTTCAGGCTGACTACTAGTGAAGCCACTCCACAACCCATCGGAAATGTACTTTAAGAGAAGAAAGAAAAAGAACTCACTTGTGTCGGAACGTTGAACAGATCCAACAAGTCATCGTTGGTCTTTTTAGGTCCTTCTGAAGCAGATGAAGCATCTGCAGCGAAGGGATTAAAACTGGAGGGTGCAGCTGAGGATGTGTTCCCTGGATACACAGCATATCAAAGCATGGTGAATTGGAGAATGAAACTTAACTTACCTGCCGCCCCTTGTTGGCGCTTCTGCTCTTCGAACTGGCGCAATCTTTCCTTCTCCAGCTCGATGTACCTCATACGCTCAACATCTCCAACATGCGGTTGCATTTGAAAGCCACCAGCCATTGAGAAATTTGCCAACTGTGCTTGTGCTGACGGATACTTAAACAGCAAAAATGGCATTACACGGTAATTGATAGCGAACAGTGTTTTGAGCAGTAACATGTTAAATTATACCTGGCCCTGAATACCCGTGGAAGGAGCTCGCCCTCCTTCTAAATGAATAAGGTGCGCTTCCAACGCCTCCAGTAGGCTGGCAGGAGCTCTTGTTAGGTCGGGGATCTCTCCTCGATCGATGCCAACAGATTCGGCAACGCGCAAAAACTCCGAAACTTTGTCCAGGCGCGTCTGCAAAATTACACATTTTCTCGACTCGTAGACAAAGCAGTAGAAAAGCTCGAAGTATACTGGTAAGAACATCGTCAAACGATTCATTATTGATCATTACTATTGCTGCAACCATATGAATTGAAATCATGAGCGTCGTCCAAACAAGAAACCCAATAGAGAGCTGTTAACATACCGCGCAGTTAACAATGTCAAACAAGGCAATGCTTGCATCGCACGCGTCAGTTGAGACTCTTATTAGCGATAATGTACGGCTTGCCTAGCTTCCTCACAAATTTCATAATCACTTTGAATTTCAAAGCTCTTAGGAAACGAGTACGCAGTAGGTGCTTAAAGATTTGGAATGTTGGAGAAAAGAAGGGATGCATGAGAATAATGTTATAATCATCACAGGAATAATGATGATATGACGTCACTCAAAAGAAGCTATAACAACAGGATTTTTGCGCTTTTTTTGTTTTAAGTTCAAGAGAAGTTGTTGTTTGTTCCCGGCATGCATCGTAATTAAACAAAACAAAATTCTAAAAACAGCCAACACAAACTAACAAGGAATCAACAATACTGTTGTTGCCGATAAAATACTGCTAATGTCTCGCTAATCTATACAGTCTATTTTTTGAGATTAAAAAGGTGCGCGCTCCCTCAAAAACAAGAGGCAAAATAAGAAATCGTCGTGGGCAATCTTCTCAGAGAACCTCTTATTTCCCTTTGGATAACGGAATAAATCCGAGAAAAGCGAGCAATTAGAAACATGATCTGGGTTATAAAGTGGACCGGAGAGAATCGTCCAGCTAGAGGCGGTCAGCACCAAAAGGTTTGGAAACAATGGCAAATTCGCTCAGGAAAAAGGAGGTTATCACCGCAGCTACAACGAAGCGGATAAGAGCGGTTGGTTAGTCAGGAAAATGCGAACCGATTCTTGGAAAAATCAAACCTGATGCAAAAAGGAGAAACACCATATAAAAATATTGGTTCTGGCTTATCAAACAAGCTATGCAATGAGAAACACAGCGCTGAAAAGAATGAAGAACTAACCAGGAATCCCTTGTACGTGTCTAGCGCATCGCGACACTGCTTCTTGTTCATATCAAAATACTTCTCCAGTAGATTTATGATTCCGTCATTATAGCAAGCAAAAAGGCGGATGAGGTCTCGGAACAAAAGAATGAATGAACAATTGATGACACCGTTGTTTAGTTCGCTGGCAGACACCTGAAATTGATAAACTAATACATTCATTAACACATTGCTGCTGCTTCATTCATTCGTGCCCAACCGGTTGACACGCATGGTGCGCACAAATCTTCGTGTTTGAGATTTTGCATGGTTTCCAGCTTCTATGGGACCCAGAGCTCATATCCAACGGCGAAATAGCGCGAAACGCAGGAGGAGTCCGCGGAATCGAGGTGCTGTTTCTGGTGCACTCTAGTGCGCTCCAATAACACCCGTGAGTCCCGCGAAAGTCACAGGCGTTTATGCAAGTGACGGATGGTTGAGTTAGCTGGTGCATGCAAAGCTAGTGTGTTCGCACGGCAGCTGCGTTCATGGTTGGAATTCGGATTTCTTCGCATATAAGCCATGATTGCTTGTGTTCGTTCAATATTTATTATCTGCTGATAGTGTATGTCACTATTGGCAGCTTAACCAGAAACGAGAATTTCGGCGGATGCAGCCTTTAAGCGAGCGCGCGTGCACTACATGGTGAGTACGTGCCAACACCGTTAGGTCGCGAATGTGTGAAAGATTAAAAAGACATTGCAACAACAAATAACCAACCTGGAATTCAAGCAAAGCGTCGATCTGATTTTGAAGGATGGGCAGTGTTTTGAGAAGCTGAAAATTTCTGGCACGGTGATTGAATAAGATATACCTCTGCTCTACTACAAAAAAGACCACATAATAGTTAGTGAGAAGGATGTAATAATCAAATCGCTCACCTTGTCTGTGTGCATGGTGCGCAATAAGCCGTCTTCACGACCACGCTTCACCTTGCAAAAATCGAAGGCGCAAACGCGGTAAGTTGCAATCTTTTCTCCTATATATTTGCCGTATCGGCGCACATGCTGAGACATATCATAGCCTAAAATATAAATGTAAGGGACACTTCATTAACATTAACTGCGTGCATTACATGCTAGTTTCACAAATACCAAAAATGAATCAATACAACACAATTAAATGGGAACAATGGGAGCCGAGAATTGATTTTAAAAGAAATGACCAGAACCAGTATCAGACTCTTTCCCTAAACTGGAGCAATCACTAGATATCCACTCAGGCTCATCAAAACAGCAAAAACTAAAACGATATACAAAAAAAAACAAGGCTTCACATTTAATACTTGTTGGTTTCCATGTACTTTTTATGATCAAGTACACCTTTTACAGTTTTTACGAAGAGCGCGAGTGTGACTACAGCCAGTTCCGGACAAAGAGTAATCAATAGCGAATAAAAGAGTAATCAATAGCGTTGTCAATGCCTACCGGATGTGCTGTTCTTATCCAGGAAATTTCCAAGATTAAAAGTGGTGTTACATGAAGCTAAGTACTGTGAGAATCTCTGAAATAAAAGTACAATAATGCGAAGAATGATTCTGTTTCCGTTATAAACCAAACTAAAATTTGAACTGGCCTCATTTCCGTAACACATGATGTTGTGGATGGTAATAAGTGCTTTGTAAACAACGGTCCAGTTTGGATGCTGAGTTCGTTCGATCAGCAAATTTGCCATCGAAGGGATAGACACATTCGGTTCATTTGTACAATGCAACAAGTCTAAAATATCACTCCGGAGTAAACTGAAGGATTGCGAGGCTAAACAAATTATAAACAAATACAGTGCACAGCCTACAGCGTGATGCATCCTCATATTTCAATAGAGCGGAAATTTTTGACAGCACAGGAAATTAAATAGCTGATATAAAGAACGGGTATACTCCCGTATTCAAAGTATTTATTGCCACCCAGCCTCAAGCTCTGTAGTTTCTAACTAGCTCCATGAACCAACACCGGTTTACCAGTATTTCTCGACCACAATGCCATCACAAGCTACTGTTGATGCCCAATCTAACTGCTAGATAGTTGAACTACAAAAAAGAAAACTCACAGTCGAGATGCTTCTTTTTTGGAGCCATCAATTCTTCTGTCGTTGCTTTGCATATTGTTTTCCCAAGTTGACTACCAGCCAATGAATGTTTAGCCGCCGTTAGTCTGAAACCAAATTTAATAGGTTAAGATTCTCCAGAAATACTACTGATAGTTTTTCTAAGGTTCATAGCGAGCACAAGCGTGTAGGAATCAAGAGGGTTTTCGGGTTCCATGTCTAGCTTTGTGCTCACGTGTGCATAACCACAATCGATGCTAATCCAGGAAGTGTGGCTTCTGAGCTGGTCTTGTTTCACTATCCCCTGCCAACTAGAATAGCAAAACTAACTAAACATTTCAATAACAGAACGAATTCCTATAACAAATGGTACAGCGCATGTCTCTGTAATAAGAGAGAGAAACAATCTCATATTTCAACATAACCGGAGACGTATAACTTGTTTTAACCCTGCAGATAAACCACACATAAAAATGAGAACTTATTCCATGAACATTCTCTTCAACCTTTTCAACGAACACCTCTTTCTGAATGACCGCATTAAATACAGCACTGATTGTCTGCCCTGTTATTTTTTTTTCTTGTTTCCCTGACAACTAGAATGTGCCAAAATGTACCCGCAATTTAATAGAACACCGACAAAGTTCGATTGTTTCCGCTGTACGCTTACATGAAATCATCTGGGAAGCATACTTTCACAATGATCGCAAAATTAGCTTTTATTACGCAAAGGCTACAGTGAAGACTAGAATCACTTGGATACTTTGGCTGTAGAGATAGTTCAGACGCATGAGAGATTTGATATGAAGAGTCCAATAGATTGGGATTCCCGCTAATGAAGCACACCAGTGATGGGTAGTGTATCAACTATCCTATATGAAGATAGGTAGAACCTCAAAAATTGGTATAGCTAACATGGTATCGCCTGGTTATTCATTCTAGGCTCATCTTCATCGTCAAATGTTGAAGTGTACAACAAGGGAAGGAAATTGAAAGAAAAGAAAAGAAATACCAAATAGGTACAAGAAGAAAGAAAGCAGGGCGAAAATGGAGTTGGAGGGAGCCCAAAAAGTCACCGTAAAAGCTACCTAGGCAGTTTTTTAATGATATTTAAGCTTATTTAGGAAATAATTTCGGTTTAATTAGAACACTGATTAGAACAGTGGGTTTCTCAAACTTCTCACACCAGAAGATGTCACCCTCAAACATTAGGAACAAATTATATCGCTTACAGCCACTGTATAAAAGAAGGAGACGAAATGATGTATAAAATCCTGCATAGTCTCTGTGAATTAAAGCCTTCTGATTTTTTCGTTATGCGTAGCCCCATCACAACAGGTGGAATGATAAAGCCGCATTTAACTACAGCAAAAACAGCAATACGACAGAATTTCTCTACTCACAGGACTCTTTCTGATTACTTGAAGTTTAGCAAAAACAAAAGAGTGCCAGTGAATTTTTCCCTTTACAAAACGGCAAATGGCGAGTACCTGGACAACTAACCCAAACTCGTGAGGTTTTCCGCCCACCAATCTTTAATACTTCAGATTGACATACATGTACTTGAAGATGATATCAATTAGATTATCTTTGTACTGTGCACATGGTTAACCTATGTAAAAAATAATAATTAGTGCTGAAAATCCGAGAAGAAAACAAAAGAATTCTAAAAAATCGCAACAGTCACTTTAGCGTTGCTTCCATTCTTCCTGTGCTAAAAATCAGAGGCTAACAAGTTAAAACTTGTTCTACTTGTCAAAACCATTCTGTGCTTCCTGTGTAGACATTCCTGCGTTATCACAAATCACTGCGCTTAACAGGTTATAACGTGTACGACCTGTCAAAAGCACCTCTGTGTTCTCTAGCAAGTGCCCCCCTTCCCAAATCCATTTTCGCCAGAATCAGAAGAAGAATGTAAACAACGAGGATGGAAACAGCAGCATTGATGACTTATTCGGAGATTTGGGGAACTTCAAAACAAATAAAACTGCATTTCCACGTAATAAACTTGCTTTGAAAACAATAATGAATCGGAAGGACTAAACCTTACAAGTGCCGAATACAGAACTTCAACACCCACCTGTCCGAAATGGTTTGACCACCGGTGGTGAAAGGCATCGGTTGGTGGAGGGCTTTCTCGATGGTTTGCATGGTTGGAGGGTAACCGTCCGGAGTCTAGATGGAAAAAGAATGTATTTTATTAGTAGAGCGGATCACGAACGTTGATGACGAAACGGTCGAAAACAAGGGTGCAAGTGATAACGAAGACATGAGTTGCCAAACAGTTGTGATACGGTGGAGTAGTGGAGAAAGCAGAACGACTGGGCGATGCTCTACCTCTAACCCAAGCAAAATGGAAAGCTCCAAGAAACATCGATAGCAGACGGCTGCGGTGGATTTATTGACGTCCGCGAATGCAGGCGGACTGGGACACGCAAGCGCGCGAATCGATGCCCACGGGCTGGACGCGAAGCCACTCCCGAAGTTGTGTCGGAATTTGGTGGGAAGGCTTCTTTGGCATCGATCATTCTTGGGAGGTCGGAGGCGAACTCCTGGCCAGAACGGTGGTTGTGCAGCGACGCCTTTGAGCTCCACAGGGACGAATCACGGGCGAATGCGGTGAGTAAACACAGAACATTGTGCACAAATGCGTGATAAAACAAAGCGCAGTGGCACTGGTGGCGACGAGATGAATCAGGATCGGACTTCGACACTTTAAAAAATGCAGGAAGAGGAAGTATAGGTGGCTCCGAAGGTCGGGGCCCGCGTCACGAGCAGCCCCGCATGCATCGTATGGTTGTCTGCACATCCGCACATTTCGTGATGTCATCGTTTTTGCTCTCGTCTGATTCTCCCGCTCTTGCTTCCTCTTTTAACCTGTCCAAGCAGGCAGTGAGACGCGTGCGCACGGGCCCCGACCACTGAATTTTTCTGTAGCCCTATTTCGCCGCGATGTCTCTGAGCCATGCATAGCCATGTGACCCTAGAAAATTCACCACCTAGAAAATTTGTCCGCTCTAAAAGAACCGGTAATTCCCAACCTTCTTGGATATGTTCACGAACCACGCGACATTCTCTAGAAACGGAAAAGCCTCAGTGACCAGTCTCAGTCATCTTCACTCGAATTATTTTATTTACACTTCAACTTATTTTGATTTCCGGAACTAAACAGGGACCAGTTCTCGCAGAAAAACGAAAGGGCTTGGACTTTGTAGTACCCAACTTCGACGGTCAAAGCTTCAATTCTTGCTGACTCATCAAATTTTTTTGCGAAGGTCAGAAAGTGGATAAAAATTGAGGGCGAGAGATGGCCTGCTACGATACTGTCAGAAATAAAGTTTACTGATCAACACAAGCTATCTATCAGAGGCGGAAAACGTTTTAGCGCCTACTAAAGCGGGAAAGTAGGGTAAGTTCGAACTGTAGCGACTGGCAAGCACCATCGCTTGGGGTAGGACTTTGCACGTTCATTCATTAACTCCACTTGGATCCAGAACTTCACTTCTCAAGCCCTCCATATCTTTTTGATAACCCCTTGGGAAATTTCCAGAATATTAAAATGAATAAATTTTACCTGGAAGCTCAACCTTTAGCGTATCTCTTTGATACTATCTGGAATTGTGGTGGTGAAAATTCAGTCGTGGGTGAATTGCCTTTGTAAGAGCAGAGGGAGCGGACATTTCGACATTTTGTGAAGCAATACAAATCGAGTGAATCTTAGCTCTTTAACTTGTCAGTTTTTTGGTCCCATTATGTTTCAGTTTTGGACTATTATAGGTTCTCCTGTTCCCTCGTAATTCATATGAGATAACGATGAGAAATTTGGTGAATTTCCTATAGATTTCCTCATCAAATCTTAAGAAGTCGGAAAGACTTTTAATATGTAAACTGAACGTTCTTGACAACTCACGCTCCCTCATACTCTACGAAGGAAGCCCCACTCAAAATTTGACTGCTGCCACCGCACGTTTCATATTCAGCCATGTCAAAAAAAAAGCAGCAGGTGTTTCTCAAACGTCACTGTGGTGCTTGCTGCATGTATAGAATACTAGACGGTATGCCCGGCTTCGCTCGAGTGGTTCATTTCTCCCGGCAGTTTGACGCTGATGACGACAACTGCCAAACCCAAGATCCTTTCACAGTGCTCATCCTTTTCATGATCAAACCAGAAACCCTTTTTTATTCACCTCTGTCAGAAAGCAGGAAAAGTTTTGTTGGTAAACGTTCAGCGTATTGGCGTAACCCCAGTAGACACGTCCTCAGCGACCCGTGCGCAAAAATTGCGAAAAGTCAATAAAATCGATAAGTCAATACTTCGTGCAAAACGGTTGTTATATTCGTGTTCAGCGTATTGGATAACCCCTGTGGACATGTCCTCAACGACCCTAGTGCGAAAATAGCCAAAAATCAATAAAATCGATAAATCGATAAATATATCGACAACCTAAGGTGGCCTAAAACCTCCGCCGGCCCGAGATGTATATGTGTGCAAAGTTTGGTCCCCACCGGTTAACTCTCCGCCATTTCTATAGGGAACATACATGCACACACACGCACAGACATTCTACTTTATATATACAGACACATATACACACACGCACAGACATTCTACTTTATATATACAGATTATCGCAGATTCTAAGAAGGTGTTGTAAGAGTAGACTGCCTCTATGTTCGCCCAACAAGCTCAAAATGCTTTAATGTGAATTTTTACTATTGCGTAATGGATTTAAACTGAACTCTTCTCCTATTTTGTTATGTGCTGAAAAGAAAACCACGAAGAGCACGCGAGTTACTGGACAGGGAGACCTACATAATCACATTCGAGTTTCGAGTAGAAATCTAATACATAACTTCGAGTGAACTTTAGTAACGTAAAGTATTCGAGGGAATTTTGCGCACGCACAGTTCTGCTTTCCAAGCTGCTAGGCTTTTCTCTGTAATGTTGGATGGTCCACAGAGGACGAATGATCAGCAATATATCTGATTTTCGAAGCTCTTCATTATGTTACTCATTCGTTAATCACGTAATTCCACATTGATAATGCTCCTCAAGCTAAACCCTGAAGAAAGAAAGAAAAGTGATTGCCAAAGAAAAATGCTATGGGATTGCAGTATCATTTTCTGCTCTTCTTTGCGTAGGGCTGCCCCCACCATCCACCACAGCAAGACTTGTCAAAAAGGACCTCCATGCGGCAACAAGGAGGTGTTGCTGTTGTGATTTCCTATATAAGCCTCGAGGACGACTTATGAAGTGAAAAGCTGCCTTTGAGGTCACTGTCATCGTATCGAGCTTTTCAAGCAAGAGACCCATGAAGACCGCTTTGATCAGACCCTGCCTTTAAGATTTGGTGTCATATTGCAGCTAGAATACGTAGAGCACTGATTCAGCCTGTATATTTCTTCGTATCTTCGAGTTTTGAGAATGTAATGATTAAAGTCAAACATACTTGCAGAGCGTCTATCATAGTAGAAGAAATCTTCACCACCATAACTTCAAATTCTGAGGTCATCGCAGACTCCCCGATTTCCAAAATAGTCAAACTGCCCAAGTAATCAAATGAAAACGAAACCGAATTTCAAATTTATTCGATTATTCGAAGTTTGAAAAACCGAATAAGTTTGAAAATTCGAAATGAATGACGAATCGAATATATTCGAAATTTGAAAATTCGAAATAAGGGGCGAATCGAATATATTCGAAGTTCGATTATTCGATAAAAGTGAGAAACCGAATATATTTGGAAATCTATTATTTAAAAAAAAATTCTAATATTCCAAAGTATAATGTTTACCCTTATCGCATCAAAGCTGGTTCATCTTTTTTTCAATGAAAGATTTACTATGTCAGGATACAGGTGAGCTCTTCCTGTACCTGAGATGTAGCGGGTGTGGGAAAGACATTTTTATAATGTTTATTAACATAGGATAAGATAACAGATTGGGGAAGGGGTACACAGCTGCATGGGGGACAGAGGCAGCCGGATGGCGCGGCCGCTGCTCCGCGGACACTGACTTTATGGCGGCTGGTCCGCTTCTTCATGGTTCGGGCTTTCTCCCGACATCTCCCTTCCTTCGGAAAGCTCGTCCTCGACCTTTGACTGTTTCGTGGAATCGGCGTTGTTCATCTCGATCGTTGTGGATGTGGACTTTGCGTGGTTTGGCGTATCTTCTTTGGAGTGCACTGCAAGGGTTTGGTTTCGGTGGACAGGGCTGGGATTTATGAAACGTTAACCGCGCAAACCAACGATGGTTAGCGTGGATGGTCCTGCACAGACTATGCAGCGAGAGGAGACCCAGGACGCGAAAGTTGGTTTGCTAGAATGGGTTTGCTTGGTTATGCGTTCATGAATCCTAGCCCAGAAGGGGTAGTCTCGACCTTCACCTTACCCTAGGCGAACGAAGAAGCTCTTCCTCGAGCGAACAAACATTGGATCGATTTTATGGATGTGATCGGAAGGAGTGGATACATGTCTGGAGAGTCAGGAGGTCAGGAGATGACCTGAGTGATGACATTGGAAGTTAGGCATGTTGGAGTATTGCCTGCTGAAGGGCGAATTCATGGGAAGGAAATGCGGACACATGTCAATGGAAGGTGTACCTGCGGAATTGCTGTGAATCACGTAGACAGCATCGTGCTGTATTGGTCTTGAGAGGAAAAGAAAAAAGGTTACAGCAAAATGTGCATAGGTATTTGATTAAACATTATAAAAACATATTTTTAGATGACTACTGAGAATATGATATATATTAGGTTGTTGCAAAATCGATGTCGGATTTTTGAACCACAAACTTTGGAGTGATGTTTCGAAAAGAGAAATGCTGCTTCCACCATACATTTTTCACTTGTTCTAAAGCACATTTCTTCCTCTTTCCGCCTATTCTTTTTTTGTTCAGAGCTGCTCACTTTTGTTGTGGTTTTCGGGCTTGGATCAAAATGTACTCGTCCGCTAAAATTCGTCCCAAACTGTTTCGTGGACTCGAACTACATAGCAAGAGAGTGGCTTGGACATGCAATATTGCTAACCTATGCAGGAGGGAATGCTCAACAAAGTGGTAGCCCAGTGTTGGCCCAAGTCACTTTGTATTGGAGACACGTGCCTCAGAGTTATGGACTAAAATTCGATGACGTCAACGCCGTTTTGAAAGCACTGGTGGAAGCTGTCACCAGGAGACCTGTTCAATATCTCGAAGGTGGCCTTGAGGTTCATTATTCCACTATTTCTGGGGCCATCGAAGAAACGAGGATGATGGAAAAACTGAAGATGTGGATCCAGTTCGATTATCCTCCAGTATTTCACAGTGGCTCGGGGCTATTAAGTCGCTCTAGCTACCGAGCGCGTCCACCGGGTGGCGGATGGTGGTAGGGAGAAATCCCCGTGGACCATGAGCGATCCTATCTTGGCCTACGTTTCGCAGGTGGGCGTGGGGGTGGCACCTCACGACTTATAAAATGCTTGCCGGAGAAGGGCGGCCAAGTAGGAGAGGCGAGTCGGGACCGCCTCTATAAACAAGGTCCCCGCCCCGTGAGATGAGGTTGGCACGGTTACCAAAGCAGCCTCTTCTGCGTATTCCAGCGTCAGGCCCAGGTTGACAGGCCGGCTGATGGAGACCCCTGTCACATAAATATGAAAGGTTCAATGTGGAAAAGAGTAAATGCTAGGACGTCACCCGGAAGTGACCTGCAGGAAGCCCGCCCGCCTCCTGTGGTTAAGAAGCGAGGGCTACCGAGGGACGAACGACCTCGGCTAAAGACGCTAGTTCGGGTAGGGTCCTTAAACATCGGGACTTTGACCGGTAAGACTAGGGAGATTGCGGACCTCATGAAGCGAAGAAGGATTCACGTCCTTTGTCTGCAGGAGACGAGATGGAAAGGGTCTAAAGCGAGAGAGATCGGAGACGGCGTTAAGCTGTTTTATCACGGGTTTGAAACGAGAAGAAACGGAGTGGCAATAGCAATAGCTGGACCGCTTAAAGAACACGTCTCGTCTGTGAACCGAGTCAGCGACAGGATAATTTCTCTTCGAATCGCTACCGAGGATGGTTTCTGGACAGTGGTATCCGTATATGCTCCGCAGTGCGGCTGTACTGAGGCCGATAAGGAGGCATTCTATGAAGAGCTCGACGATGTCATTAGAAGTGCTCCCGAAGGTGACTACATAACGATTGCAGGAGATTTCAATGGCCATGTAGGGCAGGACAGAAGGGGATTTGAAAGAGTTCATGGAGGAAGAGGTCTCGGAAGTAGGAACCAGGAAGGGGAGAGAATTATTGGGCTGGCTGAAGCGCATGATCTCGCGATTGCTAGCACTTTCTTCATAAAGAGAGAGTCTCAGAAGATCACGTATTGCAGCGGAGGTCGGCAAAGTGAGATTGACCACATCCTGGTTAGAAGACTTTCTCTGAAGACGGTCAAGAATGTAAAAACGATCCCGGGAGAAGAAATTGCAGGACAACATCGGCCAGTGGTAGCAGACATATGCATAACGTTGCCTAAGCCAACTAAGCCTAAACTAGAGCCACGCATCCGTTGGTGGAAGTTGGCAGGTGAAACACTGAAGACTTTGCGCGAGAAGATTGTCGCTACCGGATTACCAGATCCCTGTGGTCCCATAGACGCAGTGTGGGCTAGCGCAGCAAGTACTATCCTGACGTGCGCAAGGGATACATTAGGAGAAACCAGAGGTGGAAGGAGAGGAGATAAGGCAACGTGGTTCTGGAGTGAGGACCTGCAGAAGATTGTTAAGGCTAAAAAGAATGCGTACAAAGCCTGGCAAAATACAAAGTCGCTGTCAGCCCTGAGTGAGTACAAATTAAGAAAGAGGGAGGCGAAGGCTGCAGTAGCTCGCGCAAAAAACGCTGCGATGGACGACCTTTACGATAAGCTAGAGAGCTCGCAGGCCGAAAAGTACGTTTATCGGCTAGCGAAAGCACGCCACAGGGCATCTCTAGATGTGACCGAGGTTAGAGCAGTTAAGAGCGAGGAAGGTGATGTTTTGAGAGACCCTATGGCAGTCAAGGAGCGATGGAGAGCCTATTTTGCACATCTTCTGAACGAGGAGTTTCCAAGAAAGAAAAATTTTCCCGGTGAGCCAGTAGCTGGGCCAGTACAGCAGTGGACAGTCGATGAGGTGAGAAAGGCCGTGAAGAAAATGAAGGTTGGCAAAGCGCCAGGTCCAGATGGCATCCCGATGGAAGCATGGAGATCACTCGGCGAACTTGGCTTGCAGTGGCTGACCAAGTTTTTCAATAACATTACGAGGTCCGCGAAAATCCCAGAAGCATGGAAAGACAGCATCATAGTGCCGATCTTCAAAAGGAAAGGAGATGTGATGGACTGTGCAAACTACAGAGGTATCAAGCTCATCGCACATACGATGAAGATCTACGAACGCCTTCTGGACATGCGACTGAGAGATATGGTAGAAATTGCAGCAGATCAGTTTGGATTTGTCCCAGAGCGGTCGACAATTGATGCCATCTTTATCGCCCGTCAAGTGATGGAAAAGTACCGTGAGAAGAACAAGCCATGTCATATTGCATTTCTGGATTTGGAAAAAGCATATGACAGGTTGCCGCGCGCAGTGATTTGGGATGTGATGAGGAAACGAGGCATCCCGGAGTACATGGTGAAGACAGTCCAAGTCATGTATGAAGGAACAACAGCAAGGGTGCGCACATCACTTGGAACAACATCAAAGTTCGATATAACAGTGGGGGTGCACCAAGGATCGGCACTGAGCCCATTCCTCTTCATTATGACGCTTGACACGGTGGTGAAACATCTCTTGGAAGGCCCACCATGTACACTGCTCTATGCTGATGATGTCGCTGTAATCGCAGACTCGACGGCAGAACTCCAGGTCAAGATCCAGAAGTGGCAGACAGCTCTTGCAGACGCGGGTCTCAAGTTGAATCTGAAGAAAACCGAGGTCATGAGTAGTATAGGGGGAGGCGACGCCGTGCTAGACGTGAACGGGACTGCTTTCACACAAACGGAAGAATTCCAGTATTTGGGAAGCATCCTGAGTGCTGACGGAACGGTGGATGCGGCAGTTAGAGGACGGATTGCCTGCGCATGGTTGAAGTGGAGAGAATCCACCGGAATTCTCTGCGATCGAAGGTGCTCGAGGGTGTTGAAAGGGAAGATCTATCGCACCGTTGTGAGGCCCGCAATGATGTACGGCAGTGAGTGCTGGCCGGTGTCGAAGACGCACGAAAGAATGTTGAACACGGCAGAGATGCGCATGCTCAGGTGGGCATGTGGTCTAACGCGACGCGACAAGGTGCGCAATGAAGACATAAGAGCACTAATGCAGACGGCCCCCATACAGCAAAAACTGCGTGCCCAAAGGTTGCGGTGGTTCGGACATGTTATGAGAAGATCACCACTACACCCTACTCGGCAGGCCATGGATATGGAGGTTATCGGCAAACGCCCCAGAGGTGCACCGAAAAAACGATGGAAGGACACCGTAAACAAGGATATGAAGGAGCTTGGAATCACCAAGGATGACGCTCAGGATCGAGATCTATGGCGAAGGAGAACCAAAACAGCGGACCCCGTGAATGCGCGGGACAAACGCTAAGGAGAAGAAGAAGAAGAAGAATTTCACAGTGGCTCAAGACCACACTTTTCACTCAAGACGCTCTGAAAGTAGATGCAGGCGGAGATCGGGAGTCTCCCTTATTTGGCATACTCAGCGGACTGTTATCCTACAGATGACACCAAGGTCAAGCGGTGGAACCCATCCGTGAGAGGAAGAGTAAGCCACAAAAATGCGTTAGCTCAAAACGATCTCGCCGCTTTTCCTGGGTCCGAAGAGCATGGCTTTAGGCCTAGTGGAACGAAAACTCAGCGGAAAAATGGCGAAGATGTGCTGATTCAAATGAGTACTAAAGCGGCAGAAAAGGTTCAGTTTTTGCAGAGTTACGACAGTTCAAAGTCCAACTGTCAAAATCCGACATCGATTTTGCAACAACCTAATAGAAACATACATTTGAAACAACATGTTTTTGGAAAACAAAGCTGGCTGCATAAAAATGTTACACATATGTATAAGAATACATTTTGGATATAACACTCTATATGGCATTACATATATATTGCATATATCGTGATTGCATATACATATATACTTATACTGGCGTTCCACATAATGTGGACTGCTGATTTACACAACGGGCGTTCAACATAAGGGCAAAATTTTGAAAACGGAAGGAAATTGTGTTTCGTCTTTTTTTTTTTCGCTGCTTTTGGTTGAGAATTTCTGTGAGCTTGCCAGTTCACAGAAACGTTTGATATCGGTACTTCGCGACACTGCGGCGTACAAAGTTGCACATACAACTAACCTCGAAGTACCAATAACTATTTTCGACGATGAAATGTAGTGTGGTATTTTTTAATAGTTATTGGTCCTCCTGCAGTGGAGTTGATGAAGGTGTGGTGAAAGGTTGTCTTTTCAGTTGAAGTCGGCGCGAATGCCTAACAGTTGGTTCGCCAGCTTCTGATGTTTCCAAAGTTGGTACGTTGATGGCTTGATTTTGTAGGGAAACATTAGCTGATGGCGAACGAGGACAATAGATTTTTAATCTATTGACGTGGACTGTCTGCTGTTTCGGGCGTCCAATAATGTTGGAAATCACCACATTTGGGCGGTTAATGCTTACCACTATGAAAGGGCCTTTTCATTGGCATGTGAATTTTGGACGAACTGTGTCGTCACGTAATATCACGAGATCATCAATGGAAAATTCCTTTGTGTATACCTTGTGTTGGTAGTCATATCCTGGCTTGTAGATTGCGCTTTTCCGCGCAATTTGCTTTTCAACATTTGTAATTGTGGTTTGCAGAGCGGTGGTGAGTTGGTCTGCGAAGCTGTCGGTGGCATAAGCAAGCCTGGATAGAAGTGCATGGACTACATCACACCAAGTGATTGGATGGCGACCGAAAGCGACGAAGAACGGGCTATTACCTGTAGTATCATTTATGCTAGTGTTATATGCAAATACCATAGGTTGGAGAAAATCAGACCACAGATCCTATGCTTCTGAACAATAAGCTGTTAGAGAATCTGTGATGACTTTCACTAACCTTTCAACATGACCGTTGGCTTTGGTGTTGTAGCTCGTTGTCAGCTTGTTAGAAATACCAAGGATGTTATTGATCAGTGCAAAGACCTCGCTCGTACAATTAGAGCCACGGTCTGAGACGATTTCGTTGGGTATTCCATGTTTGGCGATGACGTCATTGATTAGAGCTTTCACCACGGTGTCAGTTGTTTGGTTAGGAATTGCGGTGCAAATGACATACTTGCTAAATGCACACACAGTGATGGAAATTCATTTGTTACCATTTATACAAGCTGGAAGAGGTCCAATGATATCTGAATGAAGTCTCTCAAAGGTCGTTGAGGGATTGGAAAAGATCCCAATTTTTCTCTTATGATATGAACTGATGGAGCTTTGATTTTCTGACACTCTGGAAAAGTTTTCACAAACTGATTTATTGCTTGATACATAGTTGACCAAAAGTATTTAGTGGAGATAGATTTATATGTTTTCCTTATACCTAAATAAGAACCTAAAAGTGGATTATTGTGAAAAATCGATACAATTGTATTATGGAAGATTTGGTTTGGGATAAGTAATTGAGGTTTATTATTATTGGATGTATAATACAAACAACCGTTATAAAGAGAATATTTGTCCAAGGTATTGGAAAAATCTTCTGGGGGAGTTTGGGATGTTCCTGTTAGAAATTCCATCAAACTTCCATATCTGGATTATGTTTGAGATTGTCGAACTTCGTTCAAGGAGGGTAGCGAATTCAACTGTATTGAGTTTGTACTCGCTGTGGGATATCGGCTGAGAAAATCGCACAGAGTGTTATGCTTTCCAGCACTATATTCAATTTTGATATCATGAGCTTGTATGGTAATCTGGCACTTTGCACGTCGTCCAACTATTATAGATCTGATCTATGCATCAGCGATTTGAGAGGTGCATGATCGGTCACTAGTGTAATGGAGGCGTTTGCAATGTACGGATAGAAATGCTTGAGAGCGAACACTTTCCCTAGCGCTTCTAGTTCTATAATGGCATAATTCTTCTCATGCTTGGTGAGAGGTCAGCTGCAGTATGCTATGGGATGGTCTTTGCCAGTTCCCGGATTAACTTGCAATAAGCATGCGCTTACACCGATAGTGGATGCGTCAGTGTGAATTATATAGGGTTGTCCCAATGTTGGTGGAACAAGAACGGGTGCTTGAACTAAAGCGCGTTTGAGTGACAAAAATGACTGTTCCTGGTCTTTTGTCCAGATGAACTGTGTATTTTTAGTCAACAGATTGTTTAAGGGACTTGCCATGAACGAAAATCGAGTGATGAAACGTCTGAAGTATGACGCTGCACCGAGAAATGATTACACGGCTTTACTGTCTACTGGCCGTGGTATGTCTACTATGCTTGGAACCTTTTGTAGGTTAGGTCTAGTACCATTTTTGCTAATTAGCACACCAAGATATTTGACTTCCGTCTGGAAAAAGGAGCATTTTTTGGGTGCTAGTTCCATACCGAAGTTGGTAATTCGCGTGAAAACTTCTTTTAAGTCATGGAAATGATCGGGTACTGATTCACTGGCGATATTGATATCGTCAATGTACGCGAAACAACATGCTTTCAATTCGCGTATCCGAGAGTATGCGACTCTTCGGAATGTGCCTGGTTGTAAATTTCACAATGGGTGGGCGGTATACATTGGAATATTCGATGATTTTTGAAATATTCGAACTTCGAATAGTTGGAAAAACAAAAATTTTGAAATATTCGAATCATGAATAATTCGAATATTAGGCTTTTTGATATATTCGAACTTTTGAATAATTCGAATAAGGTGTCTTCAAAAATGTGCGAATGAACGAATTATTCGAATGTAGGATCTCTCTGGCTACCCAAATGAACGAGTTGTTCGAATAACCGATTTATGGAATCATCGAATGAATGAATAATTCGAATAGAATATTCGATCCAATACCGATTCAACACTATAGCTTTCAAGGTGTCATTCATCCTTTATTATATGTATACATCGCAATCAATTGGTGCAAAAATGCATCCAAATTTCGTTCCATCAATTGTCCACACTGACCAATTTCAGGACAAATATTAACACGTTCGCGACACACGCGGTAGCAATTTTTATCTTCCCATGGAAAAAGCAAGATTTTTTTATGGGAGTTGTCCTTTCTTTCGTTGTTTCTGAAGGTCCCTTCCATTTCCGTTGTCTACCGATTTGTCGTTCTCAAAACTTTTAGAAAGTTTATTGTTTTTCTAGCTGTTCTAGTTCGAAAAATCTAATGAAAAAGTTGGAGAGAAGGTCTGCTTTGCCCACTGCATGTGCAATACTCTAAAGTATCTGTAACTAAGCTACTACAAAGGAATTGGCTAAATGTTTACATTTCACAAAGATATGACACTAAATGCAGAGTGCACGACCGGTCGTGCACGTGGTCGCGAACGTGTTAATAGAAATATATATATATATATATATATATATATATATATATATATATATATATATATATCCTAGAATTATATCCAATCTATATGTTAACCCTCTTTACTTGCACGTACAAAGATCGGCCTCGGGACATAGCAGGATCTCATCAGGCGATTTGCGGGAAATATCGGAGGTCGCAACGAGCCTTTGAGGCATGACCTTGCTAGTGGATGAGTATGACTCTCTGTAATGACCGTCACACCATCATTATGCGAACGCCAATTGGTCCAAAGTAAAAAAAAAAACGAATGTTTCGAATTCGCCACTTTAGGACGGCCGAATGAACGAATTTTTCGAACATTTGTTTTTTAGGCCATCGAATGAACGAATTATTCGAATAACTCTTACTATGGACAGCTCGAATGAACAAATAGTTCGAATAACCCATTTTTCTGGAACACCGAATGAGCGAATAATTCAACTGTGTTTATTCTTTGGAAAAATGAATGAATAAATTGTTCGAATATTCGAAAAATCGAAAATCCCGTCGAATATATTCGATTCGGTCACATGTGTAGTGAGCGGAGTCAACTAATGGCGGATTTTCCAGATGTGGTGATGAGAATTTATAAATTTTCTACATATGTATCTGTATGTACTTATAATGTAATTCTACACCTTGAGATCTGGCGGGTTGCAATGTCGGTGGGCGGGGCTTGGTGCGCAGGGTCAAACCATATATGTAAGCTATGAGGCTCACATACAGTAGGCGTCAGTGGCGGTGACCCGTTTGCGGCCTCGAACAGAACGCGGAGCGACCGCGCCGCTCACGCTAGAATCGTCGCTGCAGTTTCTAATCTGGGTTTTCTTGATAGTTGTTCATCACATTTGATGATAACTAGTAAGAAAACTAACTGACTATCAAGAAAACCCCATAATTTGATGTCCCGGAGAGGATTCTCGCTCGGGCGGCGCGGTCGCGCCGCGTTCTGTTCGAGGCCGCAGACGGGTCACCGCCATTGACGCCCACTGTATATGTTTTTTGTCTCTACTGTGAGCGGTCGGCTCACTTCTGACTCTATTCCTACTCTTCTTCCTTTTTTTCTCAAAATGGTGTGGTGAAGTTACTTTGATTGAGTATGAATATTTTCAGAAGTAATCTCACTATCAACTACCATGTCAGGATTTCCTATTGTGACCCGCGACTCGCCAAGACCAGTTAGTGCGGCCGACTCATGGACGGTGCTCCGTGAGAACGATGTAAGCGTTTACCAAAAAAATCTTCTTTCGAATCTGGACTTTTCCAATGTAAAGAAGAATTAAATTTTAGCAAAAAGTTATTATTATTTACAGGATGTCCATTGCCCGGATGCACGCGTGATCCAGGAATATTTGGAGCGTATCTCCAATTTGGAAAGATCGCTCCAAATGGCTGATTTGGAGTAGAAAGATTCCCAGAAGAAGGTGAGAGCACTCACCAACCTAGTGGATGAGCTCAAAAGGGTGGGCAGGAACCAGCACCAGCAATGGACGGACGCATTCGCGCACGACAAAAGAATGAGGGAAGACCTACGAAAAGTGAGTGATTCTACAGAACCTTTTTTTTCTTTGAAACAAAAAAAAAAACTTTTTTTTTCAAAATTTTAGTTTTTTTAAATGTAAAAGTTGTTCCGTGAGTATAAATTCCCTTTTTTTCTTCAGGAGAATGATGCCCTGTATGGGGACCTTGAGGGTGCGCGACGGCTCATACCTTTCACCCCAGGCGGTATAAAGGCAGCCCCAGCGATTGACTGGGAGTGCCTAGAAGAAGCAATTCTGCTAGGGCTCCTGGTCAGAGGAGATATAGACAGAAGCTGCCTCGAAATTCAACCCGATGGTCGGGTGAGGTTGGTGGTGGTGCAGAACGGATCAAGCCGCATGCGAAAATGTATGTTCGATTTTATACAGGGGGAGGGGGGGGGGGCATAAGTTATTGTACATCGTTTGCTGGCTTATTACTCTGTAGTAGTGTGAGATTTTTTGACAAGCTAGGTCTCCCTTGATAGAGCTGAGGTCCCTCTATTTTCTGATCACAAACATGCCCTGGATACTCGGGAAATGACGGAGAAATTTTAGCGGAAACTTTAAACTTAGATTTTTGGTGCCGTCAAATGCATTGATTCAGCCCGCAATTCCTGAGCAAAACACCCACAAAAATAGTTTTCGACAGCGGATTTAAGTGGGATAAAGAAGTAGTCCCGCACTCTTGAAGCCTATTTTGAGAAGTGTATGCAAAATCTACTGAAGATCGTGGGAGATAAGAGCACAGAACGAGGCTGTTCCAAAAATTGCTTGGATGAGAAAACCAAGCCTAGGTTTCGAGGAGCACAGCTGGCCTGTATCTGGGCCTATTGATGAGGCTTCGTAGCCATTCTGTAGCATTTTTGCTCTGGTTTCCAGAACATATCAAAAATCTGGCTGATGTCCTGTCTTTTACTGGAAAAATTCCTAGAACTTAAATTTGGTGGAAATTGGCCATTACCGGTGGCAGGGAGTAGCCGTGGTTTTTTGCCCGCATATTTCTTAGACTTGGCTTTCTTGGAAAATCCTGAATATATCGATAAAGAGCATTTCTTGCTCTCCAAGAAGCATCATTGAAATCCATCTCGAGGAATTTGTGGATTTTCAAGAGAAAATTGTCACAACAATCCACTTTTCTCGAAAATTTGTTTCGAGACCAACTGCTCGATAGCCAAACCTTCCCGGAAAACCGGATCTTAACTAATAGATACTTTGAACCTTTCTCTATTCGGCAGTCAAAAGAGCGGAACAAACGCGTGAGTTCCTGGCGGAGAAATAAAAGATCAAACGTTGTACAATAACTTATGCCCCCCCCGTATATACACTTTTTCGTATATACATGGGTTTCAAAATTAATGTTATTTTTAAGGCTTCATGCGGAACGTACGAGGGCAATTTTATAATTGCCTCGGTGGAGCAGTGGAGCTGCTCGACTCCTGGAAAGGGGACCGGCCTCTTCTCATCTGTGCTGACTCGGCTAGTCAGCACCTCAGGCGCCGCACGTAGATCAAAAACCATCGATAAATCCAAATTCAAATCAATGCGCCAAAGAGAGAAACGCGAGCGAATCTCAAGTATTTGAACCCGACAATCGCTGAGAACACCACACTCATCGTTTTGGACGTCACTGCCTTTTTGGATCACACTCGTCAGTTTTGAATCGCGTCTTTTGATATCTATCTATCCTTTTGATAAAGAAAACATTCACTGCTGTTTAGTGGTCTTGCAGTATTGATTCTCCTTGTATTTTTCCACATGTTTGTTTATATCGTTGTGCATTTGCCGATTTACATTGTTCGTTATTTGCTCGTGTTTTTAAGGATAGTTGTCGATTAAATAAAGGTTTATAAAGTAAAATAAAGTTTGAGGTCTTTCGGTGCGGGTTAACCCCCAGTCGTGTCGGTCATTCGTTGCTTCCTTTGCGCTGCTCTGTAGGAAAGTCCCGCGTGCCATAAGAAAGTTAGTTTTAGTCGTTTTTACATGAGTGACAGAGACAGCACAACATCTGCAGTTTGGTAACCTCACGGTTACCAACTTTGCAAAGAGGGGGCCGGTGCCAGAGAGTATGGCAAATGTTCTGAGAAAGGCTCTAATCGACACCGCCATCTTCTCTGGTATCACCCCAACCTGGACGACCTACGGATGGCAATCCGATTCAATGGTGGAAATTGCCCAGTTTGAAGAAAAAAGGGATGCCATTCACCCCGCACGACATTGTTGTTGTTATTATTTTATGTTATGTTATTAAATAATGTTATGGTATTAAATAAATTGTGTTAAGAAGACTTGCGTCATTCAGAAGGAGAAAAAAAAATTTTGAAGAAAGAGGGTTCGATAAGAATACCGATAAGCGGCGAAAAGAAGAAAAAACTGAAGCAAAACTGATTGATTTTTCTCCGCGGATATGAAAGCAGGGAAAAAGTTATGAAAACAATTGGATCAAAATTCTAGGCATTCATGCGAAATTAGGAAGGAAATTCTGGAAGCGAACCTAAACCCTTTTGGAAAAAACCTAAAATGTTCGGGGGTCTCTACTAAACGCATTTTTGAATGGTCGGTAAAGTTAGCCTAGTAGCTAGTTCCATTTTTTTTAGTTGCATTGTAGCATAGTGTAGACATACGTTGTTGTGACCGGTTACGTAAGACTATTTTGTAATATGATAGTCTTTCTTATTTGTTATTCGAATATGTTTATTTATTTATCTATTTATTTATTTGTTTATTTATTACACCACATAGATGTGCCGCCTTCAGAACACTGACAAGAAAAAAAATCGAGCTTGTCAAACCAAAAAAGGAGCAGGAACAAACTGATAAAAAAAAAGAAAAACTAACATTGCCAAACGTATGGGCTTGTCTGGCATGGTCTTGGTTATGATCAAGCCGTTTCCTAGGATGAAGAAAAAAATCTGACCTATGTTAACTGTACCAGAGAATTGTCAAGCGATTTCGTGCCACTCTCATAAAAGAGGAAAAAAAGACTCAAAACGCGTGCCTTGTTCAAGTTGTCAACTTGTGTACTGCCATCGGACCCAATTGGTTGTTTACTTCAGTTTGGGTTAACCAAATTCTGCCTGCAGGTAGGTTTTATAGTTTATTACCAGGATACATTCGAACCTCAAAAGGTCAGGACCTTAGGAATAATCACGCACTAAGAACGCAACTGGAAGATCCATTCTGAGGCGGACGCGTGGGCGACTCTTTAAGCTGGTACGAACCTCAGGCGTAAGCTTAGCGGGATGCCCGCCGGCTCCAGTCCCTTGGAGACTGTCAGTACCCTGGCAAGACCTCGAAATGCGTGAAAACTCGATCGTTGCTCATGATCGTACAGGCATATGAAACATGTGGGAGAATTGAGAAAAATAGTGAGGTTTTCCATCACTAGTACATATGTTGCACGCGAAATAGTGAAATCGTCTGTGCAGACAACTGGAAACGAAATGGAGAATCCGGCTAAGGAGTGGAAGCAAGACCAGCCAGGCATAAAACACGTGGTTAGCAACATTAAACAGAACATCATATTTGAGTTAGAGCATCTGCAAAAAAAAAAAAGAAAACACGTGCGATCACCCTTGGCAAAGATACATTGAGATTGGGAGCTGATATATGAACCTGAGAAGGTGTAAAGGCGAGTAGTGGATCCTCAAAGAAGCATATCTGTATGTCGTGTTCACCTGAATGGAGGAAAAAAATAGAAAGTATAACATTTATGATGTATTTGGAAAAGAACAAGTGCTCAAGGGGAACGTATCTTCAGTGTCTCGAGCAAGTCCATATTTTTCAACTTCTTCTTAAATGATCGAGAATTTTGACAGCTGAGCATCTCATCGGGCAATGTTTGCATCCATCTCACTCCACGGTAGGAGATGGAATGATAAACGCAACCAAAATACCTCCTATGGATCCTATTGTAATGAATAGCAAACCTACCAGTGCGTCCCCGGCAGGGTTTGAGGACCCAATATTTACTGGGACGGAGCTCCAGTTCCATTCGGAACAGTTGGAAACAGAAAACCAGATCGCTCAGAGTGCGACGATGAAGAAGACTTCTGAGTCCCAGATATTTTAATCGATCACGATAAGTTGGAAGTGATTCAGGATATGTAGGGTTTGGCATGGCTCTATAAAATAGTACCCTAGTAAAGGTTTGCTGGACTTTTTCGATTTTATCCTGAAGCCTCTTGTTCCAAGGACTCCAGATTTGGGAGCCATTTTCGATGTGTGGGAGAACGTAGGATTTGTAAAGCTCAACAAGGACAGTGGGATCGTTGCAGCGTACATTGCGGAGAATTAGGAAAAGAACTGAGAAAGCTTTCTTCATTATTTTTTCAATATGAGATGAGAATGTTCTGGCAATGGTTGCGCTGACATGTGGTAGAAGCACAGTATGGTGCCTACATGTGGTGGCATTATGATACTCTTGTGTTGTTGAGTGCGTTTACGATCATCTTGTAATATGATCACGTTAGCACTTATTGTATGGAACACTGGCCTTTGTGCTACCGCACGAAATCTTGCTCCAGATACTGTCTGGCTAGCGGAGATTTATGAGTTTGAGCTAGCAACTGTGAACGAGTTTAATATAATAAGATAATTTTTTGTACAATCACGTTCTCGGGTTTGGCTCACAATTCACGTTTGTCGGTTTCCGGAGTCACGGATTTGCTGTTTTGTACAGTCCATAAAAAAATCGGCGGACTCCAGTTCGGCGGGAAAGGGGCGCGCGGCGCGGTCGCCATCCGATCGGCAGCCTGAGATTCTATGGAAAAACGGGTGATCTACGATATCGACCGACCTTGCGAAGCGGCGCCACGCCCAGTAGGAGTCCGCCGTTTTTTTTTATAGACTATACGTCGCGGCCGTAAATTATTTAGCAGTTACATATGCACGCGCTCACGGATACTTCTCACGCGGATCACGGAACATTTTTACGCGGGTCACGGAGTATTTTTACTTGAATCGCGTTCATATGTTAAATTGAAATGGGCCATCTAGACAAAAAAATGATTTAGTAGCATTGGGCCTCGTCCGCATGGACTGTTTATTCATTAAAACGATTACGCAGGTTAGTAATTTAATAAAAACACAAACTCACACAAAATAAGAGAAAAACTCACGCGCTTTCCTTTGAAATCACGCTGCAGACGGTAGTGGCGGGGAAGGGAGGGGGAATGTTAATTTTGTAAACTTCCCTTTTTTTGGACTAACGTTAGTTTAAAAAAATAGAAAATAACCTTCCCGGGACCTCCATGTCAGGATGGAGGTGAGCTCTGCTGCTCCGCGGACACTGACTTTATGGCGGCTGGTCCACCTCTTCATGGTTCGGGCTTTCTCTCGACAGCTACTTACAAACTCGTGCTTGTTTTCAATTTTCCAAGCCAACTTGGCGATGGAATGACTGGAAATGATTTATTTGCAAAATTAGTCAGATGTTCGTGTTCAGCATGTGAAGGAAGTACGAGGACGAACTTTAGACAGATCTGGTGGGCTACGATATCTACCGTACACCTACCGTGATCCGTAACCCCGGTGCTACAGCACAAAATCAGCATGATGCGGTCTTCAGCAAAAACATCAGCAAATGAATTCCTGTGTCTGACTGGTACAAAATGCCCTATATTCGTGGTCAGTATGTCAGATAATCTCCCTGTACACGAATTTCAAGAGAAGTTTTTGATTTTGAGATTACCGCTGGTGGAGAAGACAAGGTGAAGGAGAGGCAATGAAGCTGACAATTTAATCGAATCACTACCAGCTTGTGCTATCTTAGTGCTCAGAATTGCGTGGGGACCAGTTCTCGTCAGATTTCTGTAATTATTGTAAAAAAGAATTGAAGTGAATCATTTAATAACCAAACCCTTCTTTAACAACATGATTCCAAACTTCAGCTGGATCCTTACGAAGCGCTAGTGCATAATCATAGCTTTGGTTGTTATCAAACTCGCTAGCAAGGTCCGTTCCAGTATACCGCTTCCATGCGTGAAAAAAGTCAGGCGTCAAATGCGTAGCAACCGTAATCGCAGACCAAACGCGTTGGTAAAAAGTAGTCACGTCGATTTGCAAGCGGACCGAGATTCAGGCAAGTGTCTCTTCTAACTCCTTCTTTTCGTTAAGTTTTCTGAACCTTCGGAATGTTATCTTTTTCAACTGACATTTGGAATGATTTCCGACTTATGACAATGTCCGATCGACAGAAATATCAGTGGTTGGGACTGTAGGTGCACAATTATTGACACGGTAACCACTTTAACATTTGGAGACGTTTGCGTAAGCTTCGTCAAGAATGTTTGGTTACGTTTAATTGGGTTGTTGAGTTATGAGGAAAGTGTACAACCTTTCGTTGTTGATGATCAAAAAAGCTACCAATTTTGGAGGAGTTTTAGTATGTGAAGGTACTTGTAGCGGATGTCTTTCTCATTGAAACTTGGAAGCTATCTAGAAAGAAAGTGGAGAGAGAGGGAGGAAGAAGGGAAACTGATGACGTAGTGCCCAGGAGTCCTTATGCATGCTGATTGTATGACTCATTCGACTGCACAGTCCCCTAATCGAGGGGGAACTTGCGAAACAGAATTTTTAGCATGTTTAGATGCGAAGTAGGGGTGTGGCTAGTTCTGCGTGACTTCTCGACGACATAATTGTGAACATACTTTGCTTCCCTCCTACTTATTTTCTTACCTTCCTCCTGCTTTTTCTTCATTGCAGTACCAGTACCGTCCACTCGAAGTGACCCCTTCTCTCCTTCCGAACACTTTTCTGCTGAATATCCACCTCATTTTCATGTCTTGTTGTCATTTAAAGCTATCATCTTCATCTTTATCCATAATATGATGGTCAGTAATTGTTTGAATTAATCGTTTACAACCAGAGTTCTTCACAAACTCCGTTCGAGGAGATGAAATTACGAAGTTCCCTTTGATCTAGCGAAAAACTAACGCGGCCTCCACTAAGAAAAAAACTTAAGCATGTACGAAAAATACTGATTTTGTGTTTTCGGAGCGCATTGACATATCCAGGCGAGTTACCGAGTGTTATGGTGAGTTGGATGTGGACCATGTTATCATGCTAGGACCGTGTTATGATTTTTTTCTAACTTTTCCTGCTAAAGCTCGAGAAGTGGTGGAGCTTACGAAGACTCATGCTATAAGTGCGATAGAGCAATGTTTCCAGAATGCATCAGCTCAAATACAATAGGCTATAATCTATTCCGAAGGAAGTTATTTGATCAAGTTGCGCTGTATTGTTGCTGAATGCGGGTTTTTTCAAATTGTAATTTTCTATACTGTAGTCAAACAATCCTGCTGCATAACTTTTGTTATTCTTCATAGAGCGAGCTTTTATGGAACCAAATATGTGAATACGATAGAAAATAATTTGTTTTAAAGAAACATATTTGAAAAATATTCGCTGAACCAGTGCCTTTCTTTTTGTTTCTTGGCGTTTGTCATATTCGCTTCCCTGATTTTTCGATGCCATTTTGCTCTGTCGTGCACCTGCTTAAGTGAACGCTGACTTGCTTAGATCGGCATGCAGTGTGCCACCGTTAGTCCGGCCGTCCCTTCGGACGTTTTTCCGATACAGCAAGATCGAGACCTTGCTTCTGTACAAATCTTGATTAACAATCGTATGCCTGTTTGCCTATAAATTAAAACAAGAGAATATAGCGGAGTTGTTGGAGAAGGAGAAAGGCTTGCGGAAACTCGTATCCCATTGAGAACCACGCTTTCACTCACTGAAGAAAAAACCTCGAGAAAGAGGCTCACTCGCGTATCTGTGTTCTATGACGCATTCCTTCAAATTACCAGTTGATGCATGCTATATTTCGGGTGTGCATCGTCGTGAGGGGGAAAAAGGGGCGTGGTCAGGCGGCTCTGATTGGCGCACTCGGGACGCCCGTCATGCCCATCTGTTCGAACTCGATTGGCCCCAATCCCGTAATTCATGGAGTATTTGTGCTTAGCGCCGTACGGGTTCAAACAAGTGGGTGTGAAGAATCCTTTTTTCTTGAAAAACGACGCGATGGGCCGGATTCGCGTCGCGCCTGCTAGCAGACGCGACGCGATGATGAGTATCCCCAGACTTCGCCGGCGGTCGTGGCGATCGCCAGTTCGAAATGAATCAAAATGAACCGGCGATGGAAGAGATAAGGGTAGTGGAAATGATACTTATCGACTGCCACGTGGATCGCCTGGAACCCTGCCAAACGGAGCTCATCGCCGGTGCTCTCGATGATGTGCCCACAATGAAGTGGCGATGTGAGTGACGGCGATAATGGGAAGGATGCATATCGATTGCCACGCCCCTTTGATTATCATCCCTCTTTCGTCTGGGGTTTCCTCATTCACTTTATCCATGTGGCGATCGCCGGCGGTCGTGGCGATCGCCACGACCGCCGGCGAAGTCTGGGGATACTCGATGTGTTGGATGATGTTGGAGCCTGGAGTAGGCTGTTGTTTCTTTGATTTTCTTGCTGCTTTGGCCTAAAACTTACGGGACTAGACAACTTATCATAAGAACGCATAGACGTTGATGCTTACGGCAAATCGAGCTACGCGTGTAATTCTGCGTGTATGCAAATTTGCGAACTTTGGCATGGCGCAATCGTGCGACGCCACGGCTTTGCTACCCATCGCGTCGTGCGTGTTGTAGCCGTCGCTTCGCGAAAAAGTATAAACACTCCTTGACAGCTGGCCCGAACGTGCCAATCAGAATCGCCTAGTTACACCCCTTCTTTCCTTACGATGATGCACACCCCTTTATTTCTGTAGGAATATTGAACACGGTCCTAGATGACACTCTGTACTTAACATCATGCTTTTCCGTTGTCAGGAGTCATTTTGTTACCCTAGCCTTCTGTCGTACTCTCCATTACCCTCCAAGACTTACCATTTACCTTCATTGGTCACTATTCTATGGCGCTTCTTATTTCCAAACATATTTTGTGATTTTCTGGCTCATTACGAAGGACATAGATTGTACTGGTGGATAAAAGACATGACAAGACTCTTAAATGTCCAAGACTCTTAAATGTCAACTGAGAAAATTAAGATTTCTAGAGGTGCCTTGGAAACCTATAGTCTGTTAGCTCACAGAAGGCCGCTGATTCGGCTTCGTCTGCAACTATGTCTGCTTGACTTCTAAGCCTACTTCACTATGCTTTTATGTGAATTTGGTGTCATTCCTTCTATTTTGACGTTTCGCATCTATCTCCTTCAAAAGGGATCCTATGGCATTCTCTCGTCGATGGAAACAGAATCACGGACAATGTCGGATCAGCGGCTCTCTGCAGGCTACCAGACCATACCTACTAAATTTCCACACATTCACAACATTTTGATGTGCTAGAAACAACAAGAGAGTTATGAGATAACAAAGACAGGATGACGAGAAGTAATTCAACGAGTAAGGATAAATTACTGCTAGCTTGTATACTACTCTATGCCTGAGGTCACCATCGATCATGGATTGCGCTTCCGACTGTCTATCTGGACATAAGTCGTACAGTCCGTTAGCCCAGAACGTGCACAAGTGGTGACTTTGTCCGCAATTGCAGCCGCAGTGGTATCGGCCGGCAGATCGGCCGGTTAGGTCGGAAACAGTATCGAAACATCAAAATGAAAGGAATCACATCACCTTCATGCCAGAAACAGATCAAAACTGACAAAAGAAAGTGTAAAAATGGATCGGAAATCCAATCTGCCGGCCGATACCACTGCGGCTGCAATTGCGGACAAAGTCACCACTTGTGCACGTTCTGGGCTAACGGACTGTACGTGTTTCAGTTTCTCGCTTTCAACCAGGTGTTGGAGTGAGCTGGGTTCCCATCTGGTGTATGCGCTACAGCCGATTGGCAACTTGCCAAGAGGAGGCTGACGAAGCCAGTCGGCTACTTCCACTCATGGTTGATTCAGAGGTGAGGTTTTAATGCACATAAACGAGTTTGCCACCCTTGTCCAGATTTATATTTCTTATGTTTTATTTGCAACAGGGATGCACTCATCACTGATCTTTGTTAGATTTCTGCAGCATCTTGTTTGTTTAGTTGGTCAGCATTTTAGGTGGCTCATCATGTCCCAATGTTTAGTTTTACGTTCACATTCGTTTAGGTTGTTGTGGACGGCTCAGACGACATTTACCTTCTGCCATCCGTGTCATCTCGCGCTTCAAGTACTTTTGACATGACCAGGTCAGTTTTCTTTCTCCACTGAAAAGAATGCATCACGTTTTCTCCACCAATCCCGTGTTCTGTCCATCACATCATACCGATAGACCTAAAGAGTAAGCATTTCACCTGCAGTCAACACACTGAGTATATACGTATTTGTGGAAAGAGACTGTCACTAAATTTGCGAAAGCCAACAGGTTCATTCGCATCCGTCGAAATCTTTGACTCCGAGTTAATGGTGACGCTGACTGTAAGCGCATCATGAATGCTACCATGACTTACCTGCGAAGGAATACGAATCGCAATCGCGAGCTTAGCTGCCTTGCATGCGCCAACTTACCTGGGCCCCTGTCAGTTGGACAAAGCCGTGCACGCGAGCATAGGTGGAATACCCCGACACAGGGGCTCCGCCCACCTTCACTTTCAGGCAGGATCCAGAGAGGACCATCACTTTGGGAACAGAGGGGGCGGCGCGAATAGTGTTCATGACCTCATTTGAGGCTTCCAAAAGTGCCGATTAGAAAATATTGATAGGAATTCAGTATACCGTTGTATGAGCTCTGAAATGGTAACAAACATGCGTTCACAAGTTTTTCCCCACCACGGATCGATTCAGTGCCGAAGTACTGGAAAATTGAAAAGTAGGTTCGGTTGGGAGGCTGTCACGGAACGGAGGATGAGGAATGGAGAAAAGTACGGTTATACAGTTATAGGACAAGGTTTGCCCTTCATAGCGGTGCAGAGCAGGAGTCCCAAGATAACCCGCATCCCTCTGCCATTTTCGCCAAATTTGGCGAACTTTTCGCTACACTGGTATTTGTGGCCTTGCCTTACGCTCCAGAATGAAGATATCGCGGATCTAGTTATTCTGTGAGATTCTCCTTTTTAAGTACTTTCAGAGCATATATGATAGGCCGAGAAAATTTCTCTTTCCGAAGCTGGAAATTCTTGTGAATTTGGGAAAAAATTCATGGTATGCCAACTTTGCGCACCTACCGAGCTCAGGACAAACAGCCTGGTCAGAAAGTACGGTCCTGAGGCAATACCCCACAATCTCTACTATTAAATGAAGTGGAGCTTGTTGCCTGAAAGAGCCTCTATCCCGCTGCCATTTTCGTCAAAATTCCGGATTTTCGAACTTTGGAGCCATTTTTCAGGATTCTCCGGAAAGCACGTGAAATGGTACGGTTATAGGCGTACTCAGCTCGTCATTCTGCGTCGATTCATATATAACATTCCTACACTTGGTTGCGGGAAACCCGATTTCCGAAGGGGGGAGACGGCATAACGGGCCGTCTCCCCTGTCAGAGAAAAATCTCCTCATTCTGCACACTATTTCGCAACCGAGGGGGAGACGGCCCGTTATGCCGTCTCCCCCCTTTCGGAAATCGGGTTTCCCGCAACCAAATGTAGGAATGTTATATATGAATCGACGCAGAATGACGAGTTGAGTACGCCTATAACCGTACCATTTCACGTGCTTTCCGGAGAATCCTGAAAAATGGCTCCAAAGTTCGAAAATCCGGAATTTTGACGAAAATGGCAGCGGGATAGAGGCTCTTTCAGGCAACAAGCTCCACTTCATTTAATAGTAGAGATTGTGGGGTATTGCCTCAGGACCGTACTTTCTGACCAGGCTGTTTCTCCTGAGCTCGGTAGGTGCGCAAAGTTGGCATACCATGAATTTTTTCCCAAATTCACAAGAATTTCCAGCTTCGGAGAGAGAAATTTTCTCGGCCTATCATATATGCTCTGAAAGTACTTAAAAAGGAGAATCTCACAGAATAACTAGATCCGCGATATCTTCATTCTGGAGCGTAAGGCAAGGCCACAAATACCAGTGTAGCGAAAAGTTCGCCAACTTTGGCGAAAATGGCAGAGGGATGCGGGTTATCTTGGGAC
>JARK01000001.1:132576-152045 GCA_000688135.1 Ancylostoma ceylanicum
GGTGCCGGAGCCGGTCCTTAACAATGGCTCAGTCGCCGCTCTGCGCCTCCTCCCTCATCGCACTGCTTTTTCTTTCTCAGACCAGTGGCCAGAGCCAAAGTACTGGTTTTGGCTCTCCCCCCTCCCGCACAGCGCAGAACGGAACTCTACCTACCATATTATATATGAAACGATAGAGAATTTTCTCTACTTCACACTCGTATGCAACATGTCTCATTTCATTTTGTGTATGACGAGAAATTCGCGAAAAACCCACTTAATCTCGCCATTTTGCACGCTCTCAAAGATTCCCATTTGGATCCTATAAGATCCTCACATCAAGATTAGTGTTCTACTGAAGCTTATAGAGAATTTCTTCCTCTTCTTGCGTGGACTGTCCCATTTTTGATTCGCTGATCATTAACATATTTATTCGTCATAGAACTGAAACCGCTGTGAAATGTGTTGCTTTTGAAAAATGCAAACGGTTCCTCAAGTGATGAATATATTCACATAAACTAGGTGGCAGCTTGATCGCCTAGGTTTGAGCTATCTGTAGATACCCTTCACTCTCTGGAAATTTCCACTCCTAACTATGCTATTCTTCATTTTTTCAAGCACTACAAATCAGTGCAATTCGGCGCTCCAATTGCGAAATGAGTCACGCACTCGCACAACCAAAACATTCGCGGATTTCATATCTACATACATACATATGTATAATCTACATGTATTTGTTCGAATGTTTGAATTCTAGTTTCTGACATCGGTTTGTGTTCCTTCCTTCCTCCCTCACATGCGTCCTTCTTCTTCTAATCGCTCTCTTCTTCTTGGTTACCCGAAAATAATTTTTTTATTGAATGCCTTTTTTACCGGGGCTGCGCCCCGGTCACCTCCTCTTCGTTTGTGAAGGGGGTCTGCAGGACCCCCGCCCAAAGTGAAGGGGGGAAGAGCCACGGCTCCGACAATCGCACCTATGGGCACGACTCGCCATATATCAAAATATCTACAAAAAGTATTGTGTGTGAAGCATAGCAGTGGTGCCTCCGTGAAAAACTAGCTATTCCACTCATGCTTTCGTTCTTGAACGTTATGTTACATCAGTAAGGAAGAGTGAGCCGTGAAACTTCCTGATTATTCAGCATCCAGGAGAGATAAACGTTCTCAGTTGGTGGTTTCAATATCAGTTCATTCCCCATCGATTCCCTACCTTCATATTTCGTTCTATATCCATTTTTGATCCTCTTTCTTGAGGTCTACCTCGTATTTCTTTGTGTGGCCCATTAGTACCACAATTTTGGAATTGGATGTTTGGTTTTCTTTCATATATACATAGTATCCATGCATTACTTTTACGAAAAATTGTTAGTGGTGCGCAAGTAATATTTTCTGATTTTTCTAGTAAGAACTGATTCTCCGCTACAGCTTGTCAAGCTACTACTGCAGTTCGAGAATTCAATCTCCTTATTGGCGTTGGGAGGTTGCCACCACATTTAGAAAGAATTTATTGCGTGCACAGATTAGAGATTTTCAGTATTTGCCCTGTGCATTCATACGCCCACAGTTTGTCAAATCAAATATAGGAGAGCTACGCTTCACAAGCCCCATATTACCTCTGAGTTCCCTCCCGATTTTGTTTTTGTGCGGGTACCGTCTGTAGTCTGAGTTGAGGAAAAGAAGACAAAATAGTGAACGGATGGAACCAGTCCAAGCGCCGGTTTCATCCCCGCCAATTTTCGCCGCCAGTTCTGCCCTCAGTCGATGAACAAATCTCGCTATCGATTCAATGCATGAATATGCATTCGACGGGCATTTTCGCCATGAACCATGTGTGCAAACATCCACCTTATTCTGTTTGCTGTGCAGTCTCTTCAGTTCACTACCATTGAAATGATGTATAATTGGAGTTTGTGACAGGAATGTATGTTTTTTTAGAAGCCAGCGATTTTCACACAACCCTCATTACCTTCCTTAGATTTGGACCTGTGAATGAATTGATTTGCCGCTTTTTTCGGTCATATCAGCAGCTGGGCCAATGGCATTGTAGCACTTTTTTACTGACAAGCGTGCGCTTGTAAGGAGGCGTTTGCTTGCCATAAATCATGAAATTATGTCGTCCGAAGACGTATTCGGGAAATACAGCTTCTACTTTTTCATTTATGTTCCGCTTCGATGTTTATTCGGAAAACTTGCCTATCGTTGCTCTGTCCACTTTCTTTTCTGATTCTTCATTCAACATTTCAAACGAATACAAAGAAAGAAGAAAATGGTTGCGGATCATAATGGCAGGAAATGTTAGAAATTTTTGAGCAATTTTCTGGGCGTTGTGAATTAATGACTTTACTAAGTCCATAACAACTTTACTTAGTGGTACACCTGAACTACATTCGCTTTCTTGCATATGCTCATCTACACCTTCCTTCACGCTTGCCATCTGTGCAAGTGCATAGGTTTCAGTAACTTTGGCCGGAACTGCTATCATTCATTTTTACTTTCCTGTTTGACTTCATGTTTTTGGTGGGCACAGAGGCGCTAAACAGGTCGATTACTTATCGAAATATGCTTGTTCATCTACGTCCCTAACTCGATGTTTTTATCGTGTATTCACCAAATCCTCGACGGTTGCCATGCAACACGTTTCTCCGAATGCTCCGATAATCTGCTTAGCGACTGTGGTCGTTCGTGCACTGTAGACCTGTTCGGTCAATACAATTTCTCGGAACTTGGAGTATTATGATATCGTCTGCTGCCTTCCTGTTGAAATACTGTTTAGCGGATACACCTCTGAAAATTTTCATTTCTAAGCTTAGGCGTTCTGCCTGAAATGGAACATTGATGTTTAGCATCGCATTATTAAATACTGTAGGCTATTATCACTGAATATAGAAGAAAAACAAAAAAAAATGCGGCTGCCGAAGCCACGTGTCTCTTCCACACTTTTTATCGGCCGCTCGAAACGCCAACGCGCACCGTTTAGAAGACTGAGGCGATCCGTCAATTCCCTGTTTCATTATGTTTAACTGTTTCAAGACTAGTTTACTAAAACGAGAACAGCCCATACGCATGTGGAATGTCTTTGAAGATGTAGTTTAGCGCGTTGTTGGCCTTTATGTGACGAGCACGCATGTGTTCAATGGTTTGCCTTCTTCATTGAGCAGTGATGATGTGTGATTCTGTCGGAATTTTATTTTTACCATCTCTTTCCCAGCAGCACACCATAGCTCAGACGTAATTTTTTGGAAACTGTCTTGAAGGACAACTCCTTCCTTATATTGGTCGAGTAAAATTACTTTCAATCAACTAACCGTTCCCGACAGAATTATATTAGGTTGTCAAGTACGAATTGTCTGATTTTGAATGAGGAAATTTTGGAGTTGTGTTACAAAGTGTTGCAAAGTGCGGCGCAGGATATCCCAACATGCTCCTATACCATCGGCACAGCCTTGCCACCTTAGCGGCTTGGTTGCAGCGGTAGATTAGGAGCATGGAAAGCTAGTGGCAATTTAATGGCGAAGAGTGTTTCCAACATGATGTTAAAAACTGAACATTCTTTTCAGCAAGAAGTGGGCTAATCCCTGAAAGTAGTTGTGTTCAAGTAGAGCAAGGTTCGGCCACTAGAGTGAGTGGCAGGTGGGTTTACGGCCCTGCTCCTCTAGCTTAAGCAGCGTGGTTTTGTGAAAATTGATCAGAGTTTCGCACTCATTTTTGAGGGCCAAAGTGTGCAAATTTCGTTTACCGACCCATTTTCAATTGTCGTATCACCTTGAATACCTAAACATTATTGCATTATGAAGACCACACCTTGCTGCTTATGCAGGCCTCGTTTTGCTCCCATCCGCTTCCGCAACATCTTCCAGTTCATTGTTATGCAGGTCCACCATAAGACCCATTTCCCAGCTCCATGTCACCTGAATGGAACTTCCGAGACAAACGGTGTTCAGTCCGTTTACTAGTCATATGGCCCCTTAACACATCACTACTGTTTCCAGCTTTCTTTGCTCTTATCCTTCGAAGATGGAACCCATGTTATGGAACTCATGTTACGAAATAATACGATTTTTGGTCTTTGAGTAGTTTCACAAAAATACTTTCAATCGAAAATGTGAATGCTGATTAAAAATCAAGAAAGCGTTTTTGAAAGAGGGAGGATGCACGTTCATAATGAAAATAAATATGAGAAGTGATTTAGTGAAGCTTCGAAAATATCGACTGACAAGCTGACCGCTCATAAAATCAGACATACTTGACGACCTAGTATTAGTTTGATGCGAAATAATGCGCGTTTCTCGCTGCATCATCTTCGGTGCAGAAAATTTCCGGTTTCATCTATAACCGATGTGAGTAGTTGTGCAACGTTTTGTAGCTTCATGACCTTTCTAAATGCCTTATCTATTTTTAACGAAATTCACATTTCTGTCGAATTTTGAGTTCTGGAAAGGAAGGTGCCAAAACAGACTTTTTGCCTAATTCATTTCTTTAACCTAAAACTTGGCGTTTTCCTCATATAAATAGTGATTTGATGCCCTCATTTTGAAAACCGCACTAGTTTTGTACCATAGCCCCGTTTTTGTGAAGCCGCTATGCGACAGCTGCAGGAAAATGGAAGGAAATACTAGTTCCTGCAAAAAAATGACATTTAGATGTGAAATATTGCTAGTGGAATACGGTATGTAGCAGATACCTTTCAAGTTTTGCATCTCAGGATTATTTTAGGCACCGATCACGACTATTAACGTTATTTTACATGTCATTGCCATTTCCCCGTCGAAAATGTAATTGTATTTGTTGTATTTATTATTCTATTTTCCTACAGTATTCTCGCTGCAACGCTATGAAAACGGGGCTACAGTACAAAAAGAGTGGAGTGCGATTATCGTAATCAGAGCATCAAGTTATTCCCTATGCGAAATGTGATGGAACCCACGATGGCTGATCGGATGACGAATTACGATTTATAAATTCTAGTCGTTCTTGTCCACTCACGTTTCTCTTGTTTGTTTACATAGTAATCACAAATTAAATACATTCAGGGCCGATTGTACAAAGCCCCTTAAGTTTTCCATTGATTAGGTGCTGGTTTTCCTATTTATGAGCAAGTTCTTGTGTTAGTGTGGAGAAGTATTCGTGACACGAATTTGCATCGCTGGTAAAACATTTTCGTCTGATAATTCTTATAATTACGGCGTGCAGCTCAACGGTTTGCTCATACTTTTTTGTGCGATACCTCAAGCTATAGTTGATTCCGTTCGTCCTGGAGAATATTCACCAGACGAATCCTCTTTCTGTACGTTATTACTTTCTGATTTACATCACCATTGCTGAAAGACATCTTCTTCTCTTAGTATCTTCAGCTTTCATTTCACGCCCCTCAGCTGGTTCATAAAAGTTACTCCTTGGTATCAAAAGAACAAACCTCTCCTTTTCAAAATTTATGTGAATTTTTCTTCAAGAAAACATGAACAGCGTGCGTGAGACATGAAATAATATGGAACAACGTGAAACATATTAATATTGCAGATACGTTCTCAATCTTGCCGAAGCAGTGTTGTTGATCTGGAGCAAGCTTTGAGTGAATCAGCGCTATTTGCCGGCATGAAAGTGGGGCAGCTGTGTCTATGACATGACATGGGTAGCGAAGTATGTTTGGACGTGTTGCAACAAAGAGCTGCCAGTTTGCACTCCACTGTATCTGTGCACTCAATAAAACGCGCCAAATGGGTGTGAGTTTTTGATCTCTTCCGCTAGCGAAGCGGTTCGTCTGTGTGAGAAGTCTGTTTTCTAATGAAAATCGCTAAACTGAAAAATAATTCCTCCCGGTACTTCTTTGGTCTGTAGCATTGGCTCGAACTAATTTGGGTTATCGGTGCTAAAGAAATTGTGGTTTTGCGCTAATGTCAATTCATTTCTTGTTAGTGGCATGTGAGCACCTGGTACGGGAAGGGAGCTAACGAATTTTTCAGTCATTATTGACTGGCACTGCCTTTTCTAGTTACCCGACATTGGCAACAAAAAATGTGCACTGTCGAAGTTCGTGTCTTATTTTTTAGTTCGCATCGATTGTGGTTGCGTACATATCAAACAGTACAGTTCTAGTGCTTTTCTGCGCTGTGCGTTTCTACACTATCTTTCCTCGAACGTCTAAGTCTTAGGCTTGCAGATATGTAGTATGCGGAGAAACTGTCGCTGTTTCTTCCCTAGAGAGAGCTGGAAGCAGAAGTAATCGGTGGTAGATGATGTGATGTGATGTGAAAAGTAGTATTAGGTTGTGTAGGGGTATCCAAAGTTTCCGACCTAGACTACTTACAAAAGGTCTACAAGGGCGAAGGTTTAACTCTAGTCAAATATAGGTCCCTCTAACACTAATACACTTTTCATATCTTGATTTCAATTTTCAAAACTCTTCGATGATCTTTTTTTATCTCTTGAGTCAGGGTAGCGACTTCACTTGGTTTCCGGCCTATCCAGAAGCTTGGGAATCCCACCACGGTTAGGCCAGAAAGAAGCGCCATAATTTCTGAGTGTTTCAACATGAGAACAAGAAACTTGGTGTGCTGGCTTGAAAGGCTTTGAGATACGCACCAGAAGTTTTGAGAAAAATGATTTGAACAGGAACTTTTCCATATCCCTGTGACATAAGTTCTGTTTTGAACTTCTTGACAAAGCTCTCAAAAAAATCAGACAACCACAGGCATTAATCATGGTACGCACGACATCACTCATTGATCTTTAACAGAAGCTCAAATCCACCGCTTTTCTCCGGTAGTAGACACACTACGGCCCATTGGTTCTCGTACAGTGAACACTGTTGCGATTTGGTATTTACTGCCGCCGTCTGACTTTTCAAGAAAGCGGTTATTCGCTCGAGGACGTGCGCAGTAAGGAGGCACGATTGTCAGTCGTTTGAGGAGTCGAATTTATGGATATTTTGAATGCACTACATCACCTATTTACAAAGTGGGCCAAAAATACGGTAACTAGGAAAAGTGCACAAGAAAAAAAAAGAATCTATATGTAGTTCGGAACGTTGTCGCAGGATTCATGTGTATTGTCTCACAACTAATAAAAGGCAACCCTTCTTCTCAGGATACCCTCCATCAGTTTCGACACAGGCCCAAGACGCTGAGTGAAGTCGCAGCCGGCGGCCCGAAATTGGTTGAGGTTCACCTCATTCGATATTTTTTAAAGTGTTTTTCCAACTAATCCAAATTCCTGAGAATTTATGGACAAGCCCAGGTTTCGGATATCAGAGAAACCTACTGATTGGGATGGAAGCAACTGAGTAGCCGTTCTATGGAAACGGTAGGAACCAAAAATATTGCTCTCCCAATCCTGAACCAAACGTGACTTCTGGGCCGAAGCACTTGCGTTAAGATATTGCGGAAGGATATTCCAACTAGGTCTAACTTCGGAGCAGAACACGTTTCCTTGAAGAAAAAGTGGATGTTGTTACCGTATTCTTGGCCCAGCCTATATACCATGAATGAATGAATAATTTGAGTGAAGTGTTTTTAACGGCAGAATGAATAAATCATTCAGATAGAAGAAGTCTCGTAGTTTTTCCTGGAAACTGAGTGTAATAAACCTGTGAATATTCGAACATTTCATCGAATATATTCGGATGTGCTCGCACGTGTACTGTGTACTCCTGATTCTCACAACAACACGCTAGAGTCAATTTAATGTTGAAGAGGCCTAAGGATTACAATGCGATTGTGCATCCTTAGCCGGTGTAGGAAGATTAGCTGGAGCGATTAGTAGATCCAGAAAGGGGTTGAAGAATGAATTAGGCACGGGGAAATTCCGACACGGGTGGCTGACAATTTGATGTCAGCAGGGCAAATGTCTGTGAACACGGGGAAAGCATGTTTTATAGAAAAACAACATAGGATTCACTGTGATAAATTCAATATAGGTCACGGGACCACTTGTAGACTATTCAATACAGCTGTTTGTGCAATTCTCCAACCTTTTCGCCTCGGAGAATAAAGGAATTTCCTTGAGGAGGTTGCTCAACGGAATGGATCCGCAACGGAATGGATCGCCTATACCAACGCCACATGTGTAGTAACAAAACATACAAAGATTTGGGCTACCCATCCGTAATCTGTAGGAAGTTGAGGGCAAACAAACCTATTTGTTGCGGTACTTTTATCCGTGGCTATATACTCCTGTCACGTTGCGGTGCCCCAAACTTACGATGATAATTTGAAACAAATTTCTCTTGTGTATTATGATTATTTTCTTGGAAGCTTTGTTGTAGATGTTTTCGTACCGTTTGTCTTGGTTCATGTAACTCACTTATCCGTGCAAATTAACATTATCTCCATCTGTTGACTGCAGGAGACTATGGGTCGCGAAGAAAATTTGTTGAAAACTGCTGTAAATGTTGAACCTCCCTTGCAGATTTATCCTAGACTTTGTTCAAGTTAAGCATATCAAATTTATTTTGTCCATTCATTTCAGATGAGCTGATATGACTCTTTCCTGACTCAAGTTTCTTCTTTCTCGTGGACCCGTATTAACTAGCACCATCGGTCATCGCCTCCCATATCCGGTCTTATCCGCGTTCTTGCTTTGTTTCCGAATTTCTTGCGCAACCGTGAAATGGCATGACACCACAACGAGGTTTTGGATAAAACGGTAGTCCTTAGTAGAAGCGCACATTTTCTCCTTATGAGTAAGGGTGAAGAACAATAAATTCAATAACATCTGTCTCAAGAACTCAGTATCAGTTACCTTTCCTCATCTTCCAGGGTGGGCGCGAGTGCCCTACTGAAATAGTAAATCACATACTCAAACCAAAGGCCCGCTTGAGCGGGTCCAGGTAGAGCGGGTGGCAGCCATGTCGCAGCGCGTTGGCATGGAAAATCCCGTGCGAGCGGGTCCCGACAACAGTTAATCAGACAAATTTTCGGAAGGACCGCGGCACAAAACCGGAAGAACCGACGGGCGACCTGCGGTCCTTCCGAACCATTCTCTGCACGAATGTACTCTGCTGCGGTCCTTCCGAAGTATTCCAGAAAGAGTCGGAATGTTTTCTGTTGCGGTCCTTCCTAATCTTTTTATGTCTGCGTCTCTCGCTTCCTAACCACATGGTCGAGATCTCTTTCTGCTGCGGTCCTTCCGGCAGTTTGTCTGAGTATACGCCGCAACACTGCGCGAACGGGCAGCGGCATGGCTGTCACCCGCTCTTCCTGGGCCCGAAACGCGCTATAATTTGCTTCTTTAGTTGGTGTAAAAATTTGAGCATAATCGTTCGCGTTTCTATTTTAGCGTCTTAGCAATTCCCCGTAGTCTTGCTCATTTCTTGGTTTTATGCACCACAAAAGATTTTCTTTGACGATTCAATATTTCTTCCAAATTATTCAGTGCTTTAGATGCTGCCGTACGTTGTTTGGTCGACGCCGTATACTTCACTCACGCACCGTGAGAATTGGCTATGGTCCAGTTGGAGGGGACCACGGTGCAACTTTTGCACCCAATAAAGTTTGTAATCAGAAGTACAACATCTTCAGTTTCGTTCCTTTGGTGAGCACATATTTCTTTGGCTGCTACAAGGAATCTGAAATGAGCTGCAATGACAAGGTTTTTCAATTTCAGGTGCTGTTCCAGCAATTCAAATTCTTCCTCAACCTATATTTCTTGTTGATGGCATGCAGCCAGTTTATACCAGCCATCCAAATCGGTGCACCCATTACTTACTGGGGGCCTCTAGTGAGCTATCTACTTATTAGACATGTATTAGTATTAGATAAACTTATCCAGGCTCCACCTAGCAAGAGTGTATTTTTCAGAGAACACATCAGCCCGTAATAGTCTGTTGAGATCGGAAAAACACCATTCTTTTATTATTTAAAATGTTGTTGTTATGAATTGTTAAAATACTTGTTTGAAATGTTAAGGTTAGCATTATACAAACGTTTTTTGCACAGGGTTTCGTGCTGACAATAACACTAATTCGTGAAGCTCTGGACGACTTTGTACGCTTCTTACGTGACAAGGAATTGAATGGAGAGAAATATGAGCGATTGACAAGAGACGGAACAAGAGTTGAAGTGAACAGCAGGTGAGCACAGTAAACCCCGTAGTGATCCTGGGCCATTGCTGTACTTATGGAGGAACTTAGCTGTTTTGGTTGCTGCGGCAAAGTAACAGTGGTTTTGGTCCGTTAAAGACGCAGAAGATCGTAGCTGGGGAAGGATGTAGGGAAAAGTGTGGTTGCTGTGCTACTTCAGAGGCTAGACAGGCCACAGTTTCGAACATCAAGGTATTAAAATGCTAACTTCAAGATGAAAAACTCAAAGATGAAAATGCAAAAAGAATCTAAATAGAATAAGTGTTTGGTTGTTCAAATGCAATGCGCGTTTCTCGATTCATCTCATGTTTTTCGACTTTGCATTTGCATTCCATATCTTCTTGTTCACATGTTCAATCTTACAGATTTTTCGAAGGCAACGCCTCACACCGTGGCTCTTTTTTAATCTGAGATTTGTTCGTTAGTTTTTTTTCTCATGCTTTTAGTTCTTCTCCTTTCAGTGATATAGAGGTCGGCGACGTGATCATAATCGAAAAAGACCGACGAGTTCCCGCTGATGTCGTCTTGCTGCGAACAACGGAGAAATCTGGGGCTTGCTTCATACGTACCGATCAGCTGGATGGTGAAACTGACTGGAAGCTGCGGATTGCTGTCCCTTTCACTCAACATACAAATAACGAGGCTGTGCGTGTTGTTTGTTTCCTCCCAGCAGTCTTCATTTCAGAGCAGAGTTTGACGAAATATGTATTTGCATGGAAGATTTTAATACTGTAGCATTAACTTTAGTGATTGGTCGTTGTTTTAGGAGATCATGGAAATTAACTGTGAAATTTATGCGGAGAAGCCTCAAAAGGACATTCACGCATTCGTCGGTACGATAAAGGTGAACATGCATGGACTTTCCAAAAAAAAAGCGATCTTCATTTGAACAAAAGCCCATGTAATTCAAGTTTGGTTTGTAACCTCCTCCCCTCTTCCATAGCTGCGAGAACGGTATGATCGTAAAAATCCTATGGACGACTCTTGTCTTTTGTCTAGGCTTCTACTAGCGTCAACCTCGAAGTTAATCAAACGTTCCTCATCAAAAACTCCAGAGAGGTCTTGAAATGACCACTTTGAGATCCGTACTTTCTCGAATTGTTATACTACTACTACTGTATACTACTGTATACTAGTGCATACTTCAGCGGACAAGGATACTGCTTTCTTCACGCTTCTCCATAAAGTTAATCAAGAAATATTGATACGAAAAAAAAAAACAAAACATCTGTTCCCATAATCAGAAAGAAGCGAAAAAAGCCAAACATTAATGTATCTGCCGTAACGAGAATTCGATAGCTCACATTTTTGAAGAAAAAAGTTTAGTTCAAAATGCGGAGTTTTCATTTTTCTGTGCAATTTTGCTGCGAATATAGTTTGTTGTGCCTTCGTTCTTGTTCAAAATCTAGCAAGAATCCTTGTTCTATTTTAGGTGACCACGGACGATCAAGTGCAGGAAGGATCTTTGAATGTTGAGAATGTTCTGTGGGCGAACACAGTATTAGCTAGTGGCACTGCTGTGGGAATAGTTGTTTATACCGGAAGAGAAACTCGGTCCGTTATGAATACAACACTACCAGAAAGCAAAGTTGGCCTGCTAGATCTTGAGGTATCGATGAATTTTCGTTTCCAATCATGTACCGTTTGAAATCTTCATTTAGGTCAACAACTTGACAAAGCTGTTATTTGTGTTCGTGATGGTGCTCGCTTCCGTTATGGTTGTCATGAAGGGAATAGATGCCAACTGGTATCGCTACTTAATGCGCTTCGTGCTGTTATTCTCGTATATCATTCCAATTTCACTACGAGTAAATTTAGACATGGCGAAGGTGAAATAATTTTCTCAATTATTTTTCATGGTTGGCTGGATCTAATGTCAAATTGTAATTTCGATGCAGAGTTGTTTTGTTTTGAATCGAGCAAATAGTTATCGGATGTTTCTTCTAGTACATCTTTTTTCTTTGCATGATAACTGCGTGAACTAGAAGTTTCATGTTTTTATAGAGTCATTTTTCATTCTGCTTCATAATTAGCAATGGATTCAGTATTCCCTGTATAAGAATCGACACTAGTGAACGATCGTATTTAGGCAGAGGAAACTTGTTTTATAATAACGATTTTCGTTGCAGCTATTCTACGCGTGGCAAATTGGACGAGACAAGCAGATACCGGAAACCGTAGTACGTTCCTCGACTATTCCAGAAGAGCTTGGCAGAATCTCCTTCCTTCTTTCGGACAAAACCGGAACGTTGACCAAGAACGAAATGCATTTCAAGAAGGTGTGTATACGCTACATTCTTGCAGTTTACGTGGTCAATCCTAGCACTGTCTTCAGATTCACTTAGGAACAGTCGCGTTTAGTTCGGACGCATTCGAAGAAGTGGGCCAACATGTTGCCAGCGCTTACTCTGGTCGACTAGCAAGGTATCGATGACCTTCATATTAAATCAGCAGTTACAATTAGTTGTGCACCCTGTGGGTTAGGTCTTGTTGAATTCCATATTGAAGCCGAAATCCCACACTTTCGTTAGGCAGTACATCAATACGAACACATATTTTGATTGCTAGTGTAAACACGAACATATTATGAATAATGAGGTCAAGCTGGTCATATAGCACTCACATGAAAAGTTTTCTAGGCATTCGTTCTCTGCTAAGCTGCAAACAGCGGTGGAAGCTATTGCATTGTGTCATAACGTCACCCCCATAACCGAAGGTGGTACGGTGTCTTACCAGGCGGCCAGCCCTGATGAGGTGATTATTATGTCTATTTCGATTCCTGCAATATATTCTGCAGTTTCCCCCTTCCTCGTGATTCAACATCGTGCACAGGTCGCTCTCGTCAAATGGACGGAAACCGTAGGTGTACGATTGGCTCAACGTGACCTACATTCTATACAGCTTCAACTTGGTATAGGACAAACTAAAACGTTCCAGGTCGGATTTTGTGTGGTTTTAGTCTTCCCTTCTCAGACCCTTTTCCCTGCGCGTTTTTACATAACTTTCCTTCCAGATTCTTCATATCTTTCCATTCACAAGCGAAACCAAACGAATGGGAATCGTTGTGAAGGTATGTTGAGCACGTATATTCTTTTTTTTTTTCACTTTTCAGCTTAGCTGTACAGCTGAGACACTCCATGGGAAGTGTCACAATGTGCGCTATTGATGAACTATGCTTTGATATTTGCTAGGTATTCATTAGGAAGTTCAAATACCGCTTGTAGGACAGATTCATTCGTTGCGCAGGTGTAAATTGCGATAACATTGAATAATTCCGTCACATAGTCGTTATCAAAGTGTGAATTACGAAGGAAAAGCCGCCATAACGTCGAGTTTCAACCACTTCGAGCGTTTGCCAACAAAAGTACATAATTGTTAGTGCGCTTGTGTTCTTATTTTCTTTTTTAAAGGATGAAACCACGGACGAGATCTCCTTGTTAATGAAAGGGGCTGACACTGTCATGGCTGGCATGGTTCAATACAACGACTGGCTCGAAGAGGAGTGCAGTAACATGGCTCGCGAAGGTTCATATTTCATTTTATCTTTATCTTTGAACCGGTTTCGCATTTCTACAATCAGGACTTCGTACTCTGGTTGTTGCTAAACGTTCGTTATCCCCTGCTGAACTGGAAGCTTTCGATCGTGCCTACCATACCGCCAAAATGTCGATCAGTGATAGATCTCAGAATATGCAGAATTGTGTGAACCGCATGCTCGAGAAAGATCTACAGCTTCTTTGCCTTACTGGAGTTGAGGACAGATTGCAGGTGGGCAAAAGCTGCAAAGTTCTACCTGCTCTTAAGCATCTTTGTTTGTGTAGCAATGATATATGCATGTTTAGGAATTGTTCTCAGTTCCTATTGCTTACCTTCAAGTTAGCTTCCTAACTTCACTTTCAGGATCAAGTGACCACCTCTCTCGAACTCCTCCGTAATGCGGGAATTAAAATTTGGATGCTCACTGGTGATAAATTGGAGACAGCTATCTGCATCGCTAAATCAAGTGGGCTCTTCTCCAGGACGGACAATGTTCATGTATTTGGGCCGGTCCAGAGTAGGTTGGAAGCCCACAACGAACTAAATGCGTTGAGAAGGTTGGGTTAGCATCTATTTCTTTCAGTATTGGTCTCATTACATTAGTTATTTTAAGGAAAAGCGATGTAGCTCTCGTAATGCAAGGATCGGCTCTGAAAATTTGTATCCAGTATTATGAAGCTGAGGTATTTCAAGCTGTTGTGACTGTCATGCTGTAGCTGCTACCTTTTCGTTTAGGTTGCTGAGTTGGTTTGTTCGTGTACAGCGGTCGTCTGCTGTCGCTGTTCACCGGAACAGAAAGCGCAGATCGTGCAGCTCCTACGTAAGTATCGCGCACCGCTTCGAGTTGCTGCTATTGGTGATGGTGGAAATGACGTGAGCATGATACAAGCCGCTCACGCTGGTATTGGAATTGACGCCAACGAGGGTGGGTGATCTTACTGCAAGTGTTTTGTTGAGGGCAGTCAATGACAGTATCGCGTCGTTCCAGGAAAGCAAGCTTCTTTGGCAGCTGATTTTTCGATCACTCAATTTTCGCATGTCTGTCGACTCCTTCTGGTTCACGGCCGGTTTTGCTACAAGAGGTCATGTGCGCTCTCTCAGTTTGTGATGCACCGGTGAGAAATTCTGTTGTTATATTTGAGATGGGAAAGCTATAAAATAACTGTCTTTTATAGTGGTCTCATTATTTCTACAATGCAAGCTATATTCTCATGTGTATTCTACTTCGCTTCTGTGTCGCTCTACCAAGGAGTTCTGATGGTTGCGTACGTTTGCAATACATCCTTTGTCACTGCAATCGTTCTCAATCATTGTTGCATCACATGGCAGCGCCCGTCTGCTGAGCAGCGCCGTACCACCTATGGTGAAGCATAGGTGACGCGGCGCGGCTCTCCAGACAGGCGGTGCTGTGTGATGCAAGGATGATGGAGAGCGACTGTATATGTATGATAATCGACTTGACATAGATTTGAATGTCTTCAGTTATTCTACTGCGTATACCATGCTCCCGGTTTTCTCACTAGTTGTTGATCGTGATGTCACCGCCAGTAACGCTCTCACTTACCCAGAATTGTACAAGGAACTCGGAAAAGGACGGTCGCTATCCTATAAAACGTTCTGTATATGGGTCATGATCAGTCTGTATCAAGGTACGTTTAGGTTAAAGACGGTGATCTTTCCTGAACTGACGCTTCAGGTGCTGTGATAATGTATGGAGCGCTGTTGGTATTCGATGCAGATTTCATCCACGTTGTTTCTATCTCTTTTTCTGCTCTTATTGTTACTGAACTCATCATGGTAGCGATGACAATTCACACCTGGCATTGGGCTATGTTGCTGGCTCAGGTGGGTATTTCCTATTCGGTGTCATTAATTGTTACATTACCTAATTTTCATTCTCATCTGTTTATAATTCCTTATCATTTTCATTTACATTTACATTTATTTGCCGTTCAATATTTTACAATATGCGGCACCTCAATATATCAATCCATTCTCATTTCGTCATGACTCTTGCTGTGCATTGCCAGTTACATGTTTTCATATTTTCATAATCATAATATTTTTCATATATCTTTTTCATGTAGTTCTAGCCCAGTTCGTTTCAGGCGTTATCGCTAGGTCTCTATGCAGTATCGCTGATTGTCCTGGACCAGTACTTCGATCGTCAGTTCGTACTTTCATGGATGTTCATAATTAAAACAACGCTTATTACGCTTGTGTCGTGCCTGCCTTTGTACGTTGTGAAGGCTTTAAGGAGGAAGTTCTCTCCACCTTCTTATGCAAAAGTGAACTGATGTTGGTGTTGTGCAAAAGTTTCCCAGACAGTTTCCAGAGTATATAAGTGAAGCCTAGCTGACACAAACCGGTCAATGCTAAAATGCCTTTTGCAATATTTGAGCGTCATTTCTTAAATTCGATTAGAATTCATGGGTGTCTTTCGCAAAACGAGGGCAGCGATGCGTAGCCTTCCGCCGTTATTGTCGTGGAATCGGTGGTTCTGGAAAAGCTATGGATCTTGGCGCTCGAAAAGTGCAGTACTGTGACTGGTTACTTTTTATTGTTTGCGCTGTGTTGTTCACGTATTTCACTCCTTTTCCAGATAACATAGTTTCGTTGAGGCGAAAATTCTCTCCTTTTTCAATAGAAACATTCGTTCGGGTAGTAGTTACTAGTGTTTCCGTTCACTTTGCCTAGAGTTGTCCGCTTATTCTTACTGGTGTTGCCTTCCTTCGTAGTACATCTGTGCATATACTTGCGTTTCCCCCTTCCTTTTCCCATATCTTTTAATGATACCCTTTCTCTCGACTTTAATCATTATTTATTTAGCATTAGGAATTGTTATAATGCAGTATTTTCGAAGGATTCATACACTTTCTATCTGTGTTAATGACAGCATTACCACTATTCAGCTATATATTTTTACACTGCATGTATTTTGTTCTCTTTATTGCTTTTATACAGAGAAATGCATCGTTTTTCAGCTGAATGAATGGTAACTCAGCCGCAATCTTTTTTCATCACCCCCTAGTACTGTCCATAAAGGTTTTCTCACAGAATAAATTTCTTGCTTAGTTGAGGCTGTTGGCTGCTTTTCAAAGGGAGTCTGTTGTGGGAGTGTTTGTTTTTGTAGATGCAGTGAAGCGTTTGCCACTTTGATCCACTTAGATACAGTGGGCGTCGATGGCGGTAACCCATCCACGGCCTCAGAAACAACACGGCGCGACCGCGCCGCTCACATGGAATCGTCGCTGCAGTGGCGAATCTGGGTTTTCTCAGTATTTGTTCATCATATTTGACGTTATGTAATAAGAAAACTAACTATCTGTCAAGAACACGCCATAGTTTGGGGCGGCGGTCAGGAGTCAGAACTCTTTCAGCTGCAGGCCATCTGATTCGATCGGTTCTGGTGGTTCTTCTGAGGTTGTCTGAATAGACTTCTGTTGTCAAATGCTTTGTAATTTCCTCTTATCCGTATTGCCTACCGCTGGCATCTGGCCACGTCCAGAACAAGTTGGGTATTAGATGTCCCGCAACCCTGAGGCGGTGGCGGCTGTCACGACCTACTGTTCTTCATGACCGCCACCCATGGATGGAGGGTACCGGCTCCTGATCTGAATATTTTACCACGCTTTTGGTCAGGTCAGGTTGTATGGAGTATCACCAGGTTTATAAATCAGGCCCTGGCTTATGCCCAGACCGACTTTTTGTACTCTTTGCAGGGGGAACTTGAAAATGAAAATGCTGGTACACTTCTAAACGTGGTGGAATAAATCTGGTGATCAAATATTATTAGATTACGTTCTCCGTACCCATCTTAACAAGACTAATTGTTTAAGAATTGAGATCAAACTGAAGGGAAAGGATAAGTCAGAATATTAGCTATGAAAAAGAGACGCAAACGAAATTAACAAAGGATGAAATAGCATTATGTCACCGTTGCTCGAATGGAAATGAAATGAGGCAAGAATAGTATCAAGTAAATAAATGATACACTGTGCTGACATTAGTGCAGCGCAGAAAAATTATGTATAGGTATCTCTTCTTTCTTCTGCCTCCATTTCCTCAACTGCTGCAAATGGTGCATCATTCTTCTTAAGAAGTTTACTTCGTAGCCATTTCAGGGTAAACCAGTCCACCAAAGCAGATTGCACTCCTGGAAGTAGTCTGTGCAAGCGGTCAGGTACACTTACATGTGCAGTATTCGTTAATGATTCTTCTAGAAAGAAACCACCCATCTGCTCTTCCGCACCACACCATCTATGCGGCGCGGCAGAGCGGATGGGCGGTATTCTGTGATGCAAGGATGATTTTCCGGCACCGTATAGTCGAATAAACTTGCTGTTATTAGTACGTTAAGTATTTGACTCGGTTATCGCCCGGCAGGAGGCCGATGATCTCCCTAGGTGGCGTGGAGATTGCCCGTCCTTAAGCAAATGTGATGGCGGGAAACAGATGTACATAAGGCCGTTGTTCGGTACTTTTCGATTCGAAGCTCCAGCCGCCCCGTTGTCGTATTGTAGCAGTTCAACACTATTAATAAACTTCCACTATTCCAGCTGTTCTACAGTGGTAGAATAGAATGCACCCCCCCCCCTCCCCTCCCCCGAGAATAAGAGAGGGTTAGGAAAGTGGTTGAGTGAGGGGTCCTAAGAACGAGACCCTAGATTTACAAAGAAAACTTGTGTGCCCGGAGACAAACGGCGACACAATAGTATGAAATGTTCGACTTGGCATTAGAATTCTCCTGCTCCCATATTATATCTCGAACAGAAAGTGGTGTGAGCAATGCAAATAATGCATATATTATCCGATTTGTTTGCTTTAGGCTTTCTGTGTCAAAAGCCTGAGGGTGTAACAGCAACTGATTAAAAAATGACGGAAGTTTTCAATATTTTGGTCAGAATGGAGTTATTTTTACTTCCAACACGGTCCCCCACACAGAGTTTTTTTTTTTTTTACTTCCAACACCGACCCAAACTGTGAAAGTAGTGAAGTAGTGGTAGTCCGGTAATGTAAGGTCTGACAAGAAAGTTGGATAAAGAAGTCAGTGACTCTGCTCACAGTATTTAAGCAATTTGTTGTAATGTGATAGAGCGCTGCAACAATCTTCGAGAGTAATCAAACGGTCGAATTGTATTGGGCTACCATCCTCCTGCTGCACAGGCATGTATTTTTGAAATATTTCCACTACTAGGCTTTCAGCGCGTCAATATTCAGATTCATCATGGGTCCCGTGATGAATCTGAACATTGACGGACCGAAAGCCTGGAAGCAGCGCAACACTGACGACATCTGAAAACCAGTACTACCAAAACAAGACTTCTCTAAACATTTCGCGGAGAATGTAGTGTACAATTGTAGTTTTTGTATTTTTATGTGATTTCCGCCCATAGGCCTGGTTTTGTGCTGTAGTAAGGATAAAGAAATCCCCACCACAAAAAGCGTGGTTTGGATCAAACTAACGGAAGCTCATAATTAGACTGGGTTCTCTAATATGCTAACCAGGAATATAATATGCATATGGCAAAACCGGCATTCTGATGATTTCATTGGTCTTAGCAATTTTTGCATCAGTCTGGAACAGCTGTGGGGAGGGGGCGGCGGCGGGTAGGAGGGAAGAATACTACCGAGCAAAGACAAATTTATCTTCTAGTGCAAAAATAATACAGAAATATTGGACTGATTCTCGCAAATCCGTCGGAACTGAAACTTTGGAACCGAACTTCGAAAGACTCTGAACATTTTCAGCCAATGTGAACAAGCCTCTGCATAGTCTCTATCTGGCAGTGGCGGACGCAGGAAGTGGGCGGGAGGAAATTGCGTCCACTCCTTCCTGGCGGTAGTCCATAAATTACTGGGGCACCTGCATTGCTCC
>JARK01000001.1:164260-176543 GCA_000688135.1 Ancylostoma ceylanicum
GCAGATTGACCGGTCTCACTGAAAGTTCAACGAAAGAGTCCCAGAGCTGAAGCTCCGCTCACGAAGTTTTATAGAAATGTGATAGTTCTACTAACCCATCACGAAAAAAAAATGGCGCTTGTAAACTGGCACCGATCACAATCTTGATCAGGGAAAGTGAAAGCATACTGAAAGCATAGTGGTGCGAATTACAAATCAATTCGCCTGTTTCTCTGGCTGCGGCGTTACGACCATGTCCTTCGTACCGGGAGACGACACCATATGCAATATAGAGTTTTAGGCTTAATAACCCTGGAAAAAGACAAGCGGGCAATTCCTTTACCTCAATTTGAATCTAGCCGAAATACATCCAAACCAGCCGCACGACAGGAAGCCCATCATCGGACGGAACAAGCACTGAAAAATTGAGGGAGTATGGTATACGAGGAAGCCAGCAAATGCCTTTTTTGGTTTTTCGGTTTTTTTTATCTATGACACCGTTCGCATCTTCAAAACTTTATTCCAGCACAGTCACGAGAAGTTGCGGCAATTAGGCACTTTCTTCCTCCATTTTCTCATCATCGCCTTCCATGGGTTTCTCATCAGTTTCTTGCACGGTCTTTTCATCATCTCCTTGCACAGGTTCCCCACCATCCTCTTCTACGGCTTTGTCGTCATTTTCTCCTGCAGGTTTCTCATTATTTTCTTCAACAGGTTTCTCATCAGTTCCTTGCACGGGTTTTTCATCAGTTTCTTGCGTGGGTTTTTCATCAGTTTCTTTCACGCTATTCTCATCTCCCTTCCCACTCTTTTCACCATCTTTTTCTTGACATTTCTCCGGATGCCAATGGAGTTCGATCAAAAGGTCGTGTTCCTGTGGTGTGAGTTCATGTTGGCGCACTATAAAGTCGCAGCTTGTGATGGTGATCTCGCCATTTTTTCCTTTTTTGCCTGTAATTGCAAACAGTTTAGCGAATATCTGTCAGTAGCGACACTTTTTCGTGAGCGTACCTGTCAAAAAATAATCCCAGCCTTTTACAAGATTAGGTACACCACAGGCGTCTAAGCTAGTCGGCGTGGTGAGAGTACTTGAGGCAGGACCCTAAAACAATGGCAGTGTTGAGCAATAATCACGCTCATCTTGAAGAAGCTTGTCATAGTCCAGGAACGTCTAAACTACCTACCTTCCAAGTTTGTACTTGCGAAAGCTTGTAACTCATTGTTCCGTCGGTGCTCGTTTTCGTATCATTTGTCGCACTTGTCGACAGTTCACCATCTTCGCTTATCGAAAACACTCTTGCCATGACCACTGAAGAAGAGTCCATTAAGCATATTCTGTCATATTTCTATTTACTAAGTCTTGCTTTACCACATTCGCGACAATGTGCTCAACCGGTTGGTACAAGTGGCGAGACACCATGCCGAGGGCCTTAGGTCGCGAATGTGTCAATGTTGTTCGCGTTCAGACCAAAATCAGATCAAGAGTTCGCCTTAGGTGCTTCGCTAAGTTTCAGAAGTGTTTGCTTTAGGTGCTTCGCGAGCTTCGGTTTCTTTACTATCTGAATAGGAGCTCTATCAGGATTCCGGCTGCAACGACATGGATAATGAGAGAATCGACTGGTGGGTTGGCGATGGCGGTATCGGCACGAGCGTTCTGCCGTCCACACTCGATGTGCAATGTTAGCATGGAAGGGTCGCTTGTCTGAACCCTGCCCATACGGTCCTTCTCAAAAAGATAGACGGATTGCGCGTGCGGTTTCTTAGCGTTGCGGCTGCAGAATCGCGGCGGGACCTACTCGACCCTCTCACTTAGAGCATACTCTCTCCGCATCCCTCGTTTAGGTCCCGCCGCGATGGTGCAGTCGCGCAATTAGTCTTTTTGAGAAGGACTGTACTACATACAGTGCCAGTCAATCATTTTTGGATGGCAAAATATCTCTGATCTGTTCTGCCGCATCGCGCCACTCACGCAGTGCGGCCATACAGGTTGAGCTGTGCGATTTCAGAGAGTCGCCAGCATTAATATGAATTAAGTATTTCGGAATGAAAATAAAGACACACTGAAAATTGGTGGAAAATGTTGTCAAACCAGTATCAGTACGCCTAAAATCGCACAGCCCAAATGTCCCGTGATGCAACAATGTTTGCACAAATGTTTTGATGTGTAAATTCCATGAAATGCCCCAGACTGTCTACCCTAATGCGTAAGACGGAAAGCTCACCGTGATCGGATTGGCAAAAAGCTTCCTTAAATGATTCCTGCGGCTTGCAAGAACATTCTGCGTCCGCAGCTGTGAAACATGCAATGAAAACTAATAGGAAGAACATCGGTTGAGTAAGTTCGGTAAGATCTTTGGCACCCACTGTAACTGAAATAATTCAAAATTCATTATATAAGCCGAACGGCGAGCATTGCCATCATATGTTTTTAACAAGCACTCAGAAGCAAACGGTATGCATTAATTTCACTCCACTGCTGCCTCCAATTCAGAAAGATGGAAACGGACTCGGAATAAGAAGGAAGATGAGTTGAACTGTTGCTGGTCCAGATTCAAGTATGGGTGTCAACAAGCTGTGCGGCACGAGAGAGTGGGAGCAGTAATGGATGAAACCCTTATAAATGAGTTGGAAAATCAATGAGCAATTGAAACAATTTTAAAACGATATCTGACGAAATATTAGTTCTCCTGTTGTTAAATGAGACAGATTACTGAACATTCTTTTCCAGTAATTGGTGCAAATATCAGAAAAATAGCCAATTAATGGAGATCGGCACCGCTGAAACGCCAAATAAAGGAAAAAAAGACCATGTTAGTTTAGACCTTCGCACTTCAGATTCAATCCTAATTATTCCTCCGTTTTGGCATTTCAAGTATTACATCCAACAGTAGTGCCCCTAGACAGTGGCGGACGTACAAAGTGTACAGGGAGGGGGGAGAGAGAGAGGGAGAGAGAGAGAGAGAGAGAGAGAGAGAGAGAGAGAGAGAGAGGGCGTGGAAAAAAATTTGGGATATCCGCTGTTTTAGAGACTCAGACGGAAAATAAAAAAGGATAAAACCATTAATTTAAGTGTTAAATAATGATCAATGATAATTGTTTGAAAAAATAACAGTAAAAATTAACTAGTACAGAATTTTCATTCCATACGAACGGGATTGATTAACGCCGACCTCTTCATGCTTTATCCTCTATGGTGTATGGGAAATACCTTTAGGTTGTTGCAAAATCGTTGATCGAATCAGCACATCTTCGCGTTCTTCTAGCTTTGTTAAGCTAACGAGAAATTAGCAGAAGAGTTTTCAGCGGGTGGGGATGTGCCGTAGTGCAGCAACAGTGAGTGAGAACCACTGATGAGTTTTTTCCTGCAACTCCTGTTATTTCCTAACGGCCAGAATACGAAATAATGAAGATCATGGCCATGTTCGAAGTCGCGAAAATGTTCCTGATGATGGCTTCTACGAGGTACTTCGGAATGACGATGACAACATTGAAATTGCGCGGAAAAATTAAACACATGTCTTGGAAACTGAATCACTTAACAACAAAGGAAGTGCACGAACTTAAGCTGCGATTTCGAAACGAGACATATATGGTATGCAAGGAGTCTGCACCGATAGAAACACATCTGCAGCAGTGCTCACTATTTTGGTGTGTTACCAGGGCAAAAGAAACTGAAGCTCATAAAAAATATGCATTGGGAATGTGGAGGATGTTCTCATTCTTGACGCTGTGACATTATGCTTCGATTACTTCCCTTGCGAAGATAATATGCTACGATATACACCGTGTTTGAAAGCTCCTTAGAGTTCCATTTGGAGGCTCTGAAAGCACAAGTGAAAGGTAAGGTCCGGAAAACCACATGCCAATTGGCGTGTGCTTTATTGCGCTTTCAATCAACCCCAACTATTAAAGCATTGATTCCGTAGATCTGCTGGGTCGAAATGTTCCACATGATTTCAGCCAGCGAACAAGTAGGAGGGTCAGGAACCTCTCTGAACTTCTGGGCAAACTCAAAATTTTCTTGATTCAAGTAATCCAATGACTGAATACAAGTCCTTGGAGGTGTGTGCTGCTGCTGAGTGCGGTCGGTACAGTATTCACCCTGGAACAGCAGCGCTAACCTCGGAAAACCCAACCAACACAAAAATGAACTTCTCCGATGTGTCTTACCCAAAGTTTGAGGGGTTGAGTGCTAGAACCTACAATAAGAAAAAGGTACCGTGAAAGATGGAACTTATGTTTAAAACTCAGCCTTTGATATGAAAAACTTGGTTAGGAATTGTACTTGAAGACCAAAATCTTCTTCACGCAGGACGATGTCCCACCTATTCCTGAGAACTATAGGTGTAGTCTTCATAAGATACCTAGCTGGAAAGTCATGCACTATCCATCGGAGATTCTTGATCAAGCCCTAACAGACTACCACGTGATTATGTAACCAACAACAATCTGCTCGGTAAAAAACTTCACTGAATGTAACCACATGGGATCCGAGGTATTAGAGGTTTTCCAGTCGAAACGGGCCTCTTTCTATAGCAGCGGATCGAAGAGCAGTCTCATAGATAGAGCAAGGTTGCTTACATAAATGGCCAATATATCAGTGATCGATACCGCATTGTTTCAAAGTTATTAGATTTTGAAACAAAAGGTGGGGACAGAACTTATGAATCAACCTAATAGAAGCGGGACGGAGAAATATATAAACGACCGCTCACCGGGACAGCACAGTGAAACTGTTAGGAGTTATAGTTACGGTATTTTTCAGACTTAGGTTTTGAATACTGGAGAAGTATAAGACAAAGCTGGCCAACACTTTGGGACTGAGATTCCAGAGCAGGAGTAAAATAGGTTAAATGCAGAAGCTAAGCTAAAACCTATGTAACCGGTGACAAGAAATCATGGTACAGAGTTTCCACTCTTGTTTCTAGCGCTACATTGCCCGCTCTGCCTGGTGCCTGTGACTATTTTACCAAGAAAATGTAGGCCTTCTACCATGATAGTGCTCATCTCCCCAAATTTGAAAATACTCAGGAATTCAAAGCAAGCAACATTTTTGTCTCCATCACGGAAATCCCGTACTTGGACATAGGGTGGTTCATCGTCGAAATGACCGAACTCATACCCAACAAGTCATCCCATCTGGTACGTGCTGAAGTACATAAGTACAATACCCCCGTAACTCTTGCGAAAAAAAAAACGGATGGCGACGGATTAATCCGTCGCCGACGTATTAATAGTTAACAAACCGTCGCAGTACTGTAACTCATTCAAGATCGAGCTTTTCAAAATCTGAGCACATTTTCGGATTCCACATCAAAATAGGAGTTGAATGACATATGAAATCACCTAAATTTCAAATCCAAAAATTTTATTCTTTAAAAATTTGAAATTTTTGAAAAATCACAACGAAGAGGTCACACACTGAAAAAACGCTGGAAGTTACGGAAAATCCCAAGAACTGACTGTTTTTGAACATATTCATAGGATTTCGCTCTACGTTAGCCTTGTTTCGAATAATTTATCGCATGTCTGATTTCGTGTTATTTTAACGGAATCCTGAAGTTTGCCTTTTCAAATCGGATTCAGGATTCTAGCTATTGATGAGATAGTTCAAATTCATTCAATCCAGAAACTTTTGAACAGAAATTTTTGAAGGAACCTTGGCTACCTTCCCATATTTACTGAGAAAATTCTGCTCAAAGTGGCAGCGATCGTGTATTTTTACGAAATACGACATTTTATCGCTACGCTGCTCACCGCTACGGCGTTAGCAAAAATTTTGGATTTGAAATTCAAGTGGTTTCATATGTCATTCAACTTCTGTTTTGATGGGGAATCCGAAAATGTGCTCAGATTTTGAGAAGGTCGATCTTAAAAGGAGTTACAGTACTGCGACGGTTTGTTAACGATTAATCCGTCGGCGACGGATTAATCCGCCTCCACGTCGCCACTTTTTTTTTCCGCAAGAGTTACGGGCGGTTTTGTAAGTTGTTCGATAAAGGGCTTTTGTAGCAGTGAGCACTACTTCGCACAAAGCTAGGAACTGAATTTCTTCGGGGTTCCGACAAGTAGGGGCAAAACTGTAGATGAGTTTTGGGATAGCATAAAGAATGGCATTCAAGCTAATGGTGACCATTATAGGAGTGTCCCTTAGTGTACAAACATATTTGTTTTCATACGCTTAATTACAATATTTCGCTGAAAAAAATTAGGAATAATTCCGACCTTGTTTCATAATTTTTTGTCACCCTGTATAAGTATAAAGCATTAAGTGTGACAAAAGGACCATGAGACGAATGGTATTGAGCTCGACGAAATTTGATGCAGTGCGATGTTTGTGGTTTGAGAAAGTGATGAAAATTGGGAAGTGAAGCGCCTTCTTTGCATGTGATAACATTTGCAAAACAATACAATGAAAGAAATCTTTTTCTTTGTCGAATCATTCCCTAACTGTTGCACTGATGCTTGCACATCCCATTTTTTTCCCGGAGAATACTCTCATCATCGGACATCAGACCCTGTTCACCGTCTCTCATCATGAAGAGGCTTTCTAACTTTTGTCGCGGCAAAAATCGCCGTGGGTAAGCCTTGGCCGGCGACATCGTCATGAAATGGATCCGGCGATAGGAGCTTCCATAGTTTTTTGCCGCGATGGCGCCCAGCGACGTGCCGCAAGGAATAGTAGTGGTGGTATTTTGTCGCAGGACGACAACCTTTTTCTGCTCACCCACTTTTGCTGCACTAACACCACCGCCAGAAGTCTCAAGGTCCACGTACCTTACCTGGGTCGGTTATGCAAGTTTGACCCTCAGCAAAATATATTTGTCTCACCGTCGAAGACAGCTACCTTTTTTACGTCAGCAATGAAGGCAAAGACGAGAGGTTTCGTTTCGTTTGTAGCGTTTTCCATCTTCGTCTCTATTTTCCCTGTCAACCTGTGAGCCTTCAAACTAGCGTAGGTATGGTAACTCAAGAATTTCGAAGTTTCTGCTAGCTCACTTAAAGCGCTTCAAATAAAAATGAATGGATAATCCTTGGAGGTTTTTCAACTTCTGTAGTTTTTTTTGCAGCTGTTCCTGCCAAGATTGTTATACAACTTTATTCTCGCATCTAGCTTATATTACCTGGAGGAAATCTCTATTTTGCTTGCTCACAACCTTGCCCTTTTCGCTTTTTTGTTGATGTTTTACTGAAAGTAACGTTTTTTTTCAATTTTAACTGAAACACTCAGTTCATCCAAGGATTGAATTGCAGTGAATAAATATATAGTGGTTCACAGCCTTCTACTTATAAGGTTGTCATGCAGTAGTGACAGGTATCTCCGATGCTCTGGTGTGAGAATTCTCCTCTTGAATCTTTTTAAATTTCTTGAATCCAAATGTATTTCTGAAGCGGTTACATAGATTGAAAATGTGGCAAAATACATCAGGGACATATTTTTACCCTCAAACTTGCTTTCGTTAACGACAATGTGCTCCGATTCTCAGCTGGTCGCGCTCGACCAACCCGAATTTTTTGCACTTCGCCGATTGCTAATGGAGCGTCTTTGTAGTAATTTCACGAGTTATGAGGCTTGGACCGGAGCTGCTATTCAGACTGACACCTAGATAAAGCACGGCCGTAGGCGACTGCAGATCTCGTGTAGATCTCATCTCGCAGGATCGAGGTCACTGCTAGTAAGGTGTAAACAGGAAGTGTCGAGTAATGTTGCAATGTTTGAGCGATACAGATCTCTTTAGAAACGTAACGCAAACCAACTCAAAAATAGATGAGTTGATAAGCGATCCGTGATTCTCGCGTACCTGGTCTCGAAACTATCAAAAACATAGCACGCTTCAAGAGTGGAATTCCGCAAGAAAATGGACCATCAAACGCCTCAGTATTGCTCAAAAATGAAAAAAAAAATTAACTCTAGCATTCTGGTTTTGTCGAGGTTATATCCACTTGCTCTATGATCATCAACGTAAACACATGGAAATCGACGCTGTGCTCCCTGGTCGTCTCAAAGGTAAAAGAAATACGGATATCGGTGACCGCTGATTTAGCAACTAGTTTTTTTTTGAGTTGCGTACTCACTGCATGAGTAGAGACAGCTAATGAGGGCATGCAGTGAGATGTAAAAAAATAATAAATTAGCGACATATATACATGTGTATGACCAAACGAATACAGGCCTTTATGAACTTCTTTTCCCGTAGTGCGCAATAGGTTCAGGTATTGTTAACAAGATGGGCGCCTGTAGCGGAGTGGTAAGAGGCTCGCTGCGCACGCACACGGTCGATGGTTCGATCGCGCCGGTGGCCAACCAAGCCATCCATCCCTCCGTGGTCGGTAAATTGGTACCAGAGAAGTCTGAGAGGATGAAGCACTGACTTGGTTCATCAGATGTCCCCCACAAGTCACTGTATAGGGCATATACGCATTCAATGACTCTACATAGCTCGGATGAAGTCGAATGCGTGCCGCACCCCACATGACGGGAGTGATCAACGCCGACCACTTTATCCTTTTATTGTTTACAAACTTTTCTCTGGCTATAGAGCTCTCTATTCTTCGAACATCCAAATTTTCGACTTATTTGAGGTTGAAGACACATTCGAGTTTCTCTTCTACTACGTCATTTCACTCTTTCTTCCCAACATTTCTTTCAAGGAATATAGGCGTGTTCACACTTATCCCACATCTAATTAGAGTTACGCATTCGAATTTGTATGAAAGCGTGTATAATTCCTTTTTCTTTTCCAGATGGTGTCTCCGCCATGAATAGTCAATTCCTACTCACGAGAAATTCTACAGGTTGGCGCATAATTAGGTGAAAAACACATAGAAATCATAAGAGAAAGCCAACGACCTCTCCGGGAATAAATCATTATCAATTGAGGAGACGAAACCCATTAGTTCGGTTCCATGTTCCTTCCTTTGGCGCAAATCATAGCCCTCAGACTGTCAAGGTGTGACTTCACTGTGGTCCGCGCCAAAGGGGAGGACACTGAGTGACACCGTTTTTCGTTCCGGCGCAAGATAGTTAACAGTTCCTGGAGAGGTCGTCAGCAGAATTGCTTTAATACTCTTTCTGTGCCCTTTTTTCTACAGTGGGACAATATTTATGCGCCACCCTGCAGCACATCGAGATTTGAGTTACCCGCTGTTAGACCATTTTTGGACTTTTCGTTCTCCTTTCCGCGCTGAACATCGATTTTTCCAATTGTGACGCTTGAATCAAGGAGTTCAACTCGTTCCGTTAGTTGAATGCTCTGCATATATTTGATAGAAAAAGCCTCTCATAAATCATATGCCCAAATGAACCACTTACAGCTGCTTGCATACTAATGAGCTGTTCACACTTACCATTTTGCTGACTTTGATGGTAGCTTCCCGCTGCAGGCGTTTAATTGGCCCGGTCGGTGCAGAACTACTGCATTCCTTTCGTCGTAGATCATTCAGGATTAAACGAAGATTGTGCTTAGATACAAAACAATTAAATGGATCTCGTTTTGGGCCTTTTCACTCCCTCCGCGCACATCGCTGATCCCCAGCTTCGATAGGCGAGGAAAGTGGGCGGGTCCTGGCGAACGTATAAAAAGGCGCCGACGGAGTTGCAGAACATCGCAGTCATGAAGGATCATCTCGTCGATGACGCCGAAGCCGAAATGCTTCGTTTCAGGAGGTTCGTGTTGTCCGCTCACATCCTTGTCCGTTTCGCGTTTTCCACCCATTTGACCACTTGATTTTGCCAGGTCCGCCTTCTCTGCGGTCACAATTTCCACAGTTACCATTCTCGGCTGTATTATTTTGATCCCTCTGGCTTACCAGAACGTCCAAAAGCTGCACAGCAATCTTCTCAATGATGCCCATTTTTGCAAGGTCTGCGTTACTTCCCTTCTCTCGTGCTTGAATGTCTTCGTATGGCAATATTTTTAGAGTCGAAATCGTGACCTCTGGGGAGAGGTTGTGACAGTTTCGCTAGGAAAAGGCCATGCCGAAACTGCAGAGCGGATAAAGAGGCAGACAGGAGAGCAGCCATCTGGAAGGTGGCTGTTTGGTCACTTCATTACGACTAATGCTAAGTTAGTACATAGAAACTAATACATATCTAACATTCCACGCGTGAAGAGTTGATTGTACTGCTTAAGCCGTGAACGACGACAAGGCAAGTACCAGGAAGGCGGGGCCGGAGGCGGCGCTGGCCCCGAAAGTGGAGGAGCTGGAGAAGGTTACCAAGCACCAGGCGGTGGCGGAGGAGCTGGAGGTGGAGAGGGCGGCCAGGAATGCTGCAGCTGCCAAACAGGCCCACCTGGACCTCCCGGAGATGCTGGAGCTGACGGAGACGACGGCAAAGATGGACACCCAGGAACTGACGGTGTGCCTGGACAAGGTACGTGGTTGGAGTGTGTTTTCTCGTCAGCCTCTATACAGTTCATACATTTCAGATGCATCGGAGGGCTACGCCGAGGCTCAAGCTGCTCCTTGTGTTAGGGAGTGCCCAACAGGACCTCCCGGAGCGCCCGGCGCCCCCGGAGAAAAAGGACCACGTGGATACCCAGGAGAGACTGGAGAGCCCGGCACGCCCGGAAAACCTGGAGAGAAGGGGCCAGCAGGAAAGGCTGGACCACCTGGTCCTCCTGGTTACCCTGGTCGACCTGGTGAGAAGGTGAGAATATTATATAATAGAAAAGATGTGTTGCTCTGCGCTCGTTTGAAATGATGACGCTATTGAAGGGAGAGAATGGAAAGAGCTTGCCTGGAGAGGCTCCAGCTGGTGCTCCTGGTAGACCAGGAGAGATGGGTCTTGCTGGACCACCCGGTCCACCTGGAGCGAAAGGAAAGCCCGGCGAGCCCGGACCACCTGGACCACAAGGAGATCAAGGAAACCCTGGTCAGTATTTTGAGAACTCCTACCTCACATTACCTTTTTGGCATACATACAGTACTGTGATTGTTTTAGGATCATACGGTAAGCCTGGAGCTGCTGGACCTCCCGGACCTGATGGAAACGCTGGAGAAAAGGGAAGCTGTGAGCACTGCCCTCCACCTAGGACTCCTCCCGGATACTAAGCAATTTTTACTTGCGGATGCTGTTATCACCGTAGCTTTTCTTTCGATCTATCCTGTCCTTTCCTAAGCTAGCGCTTCCTTCTTCATTTCTCAACCTCTGATCTTTCCTTTTCGCCTTAACAAATTGTAAATGCAATGCGATAGGATGTGTTTCCTTCGTCCTCAGTCTCCTCTCCTAGTGTTGCCAAGGGTCCTTTTCTGCACTACATAATTTTCCTCGTTTGTTTACCCATGACGGTAACGTTATTTATTGATGTCGTGAACATGAAACATTATAACAAATATGTGTAGTTATGTGTGTAGTTCTATCGCCAGAGGTGCCATTATGCTGATGCTGCTTTTTCGATGTACTCCTTGAACTCTGAAATGACTGAGTTTATGACATACCTGATTAACAAATTGAGTTGACTGACTACAGCTTAGAGGACAGATCATTATTATCATCTGCAAAATTTCGGGATTTGCTAAATTTTGATGCATTAGTTAAATCTCCCAATTTACTGAAACTCGGAAGTAATGTGTTCGCAAATTCGACATTTTCTACACGAACTGAAGGGATTTGGGTCGAGATAGACGGAAATAAAGAAGCGAAGAGTCCAGGAAAAAAATGGCTTGATAATTGTTCTCTGAAAAATATTTTGCTCCATACAGCATAATTTAGCTAACAAAACAAGCACATCAGGTCCGAAGCCAATATGGAAACCGCCGAGATTCCTTGAATCCTTATAAACTAAGAAGAAAATGCGGGAACTGCTTGCAACTATGATGCTAAACTCTGTACATAGTCGAAGAAATCGCAAAGCATCCACCAGAGCTCTCCACTGGTATGGACAATAACAACTTGTGCACTTATACGCACATTTGAGTTTGCACACAGAGCGGAATCATGAATATCTTCCGCCCATATGTATAGTAAGATCTCAGATGAGAAAATTCCAGTGGTAGTGTGCTGTCGAGCAGATTTTGCTTATTTTTCTCCGAAATATTTCCCGATTTCGCCCGAAAATCACACGTAAATGTCCGGAAAATAGGCGAAATCCACTGGAATTTACCCGAATTCCGCCATAAAAACAGGCGAGATCTCTCGCGTGTCTGATACTCTACCCCTGACGGTGAACCCATGGAGTGGCACTATTGTGGGCTTGTAACAAAAATATTGCTTGTAGAAGAGCATTCTTGACTGTTTTGAACACCAAATCTGACACAAGTTGCTGCATCTGGGGGGGGTTATTATTATGCTGTCATGGCT